>PVJX010047446.1:0-11872 GCA_004027295.1 Dolichotis patagonum
TGGCAGCTCTCACCTGGGCCCAGGAGGCCTGGGTTGTCCTCTTTCTGAGTCTCCTGCAGAGGTCAGGAATGCACAGCCTCAGCCTAGGTCCCTCATGATCAAGGTCAGAAAACAACGGCCAAAAGGTTTGGGACTGCAGCCACATCAGGGGTTTCAGGAGTTTTGTGCTAGGTCACCAAAAACCCCACTGGGTCACCACCAAATGCCACGGGAAAGCAGCTCACGTACATGTTGTGTACCTGTTTGGTGTCACAAATAGGAGCGAGGGTTCTCTCCTTCAATCTTCACAAGCAGACGTTTGCCAGGCAGTCCCATTTCACAGATGAACAAAGCTGAGGCTTGGTTGGTCGAGCTCCTAGCTCTGAGCCACTGACTTATATGTAGCAGAGCGAAGATCTCAAGCCTGCCGTGTTGGTGCCTCTCCACCACCTCCTCCTCATTGCCAAACACCAAATTCGCCAGCCCTGCGCCAGGTGCCCTGGAGCATATGTGAGACCAGTTGCCTGAAGACCCTTTAAAATGGCCCTTTCATTGTCACAGGCCCCTGCCCACACCGGAAGCAATGAGGAGTAACATTTATTGAATGCCTGCTCTATAGCAAATGGTTGCTTTTCTTATACTAACTTAATAGGTGCTCATGAGGCAGGCTGCGTTGTCATCCAGTATCACAGTAAGGAAACCGAGGTCCAGGGAGGTCAGGGAAGCTGCCCAAGGTGAACGGTGAAGTCTCCAGGTGGGTGGGATCTGCTGTGAAGGTGCCTTATGCCTCCTCTGGATACCCACGTGTCTTGGGTGCTCCATCCTGGGATACACACGCTTGTGTTGTTCCCCAGAGGCATCACGAGTACCCTGTAGCCCCTCATTCAGCCTTCCCAGCTTGCACACCCTTTACCTCCGCCCCCGTGAGTATCCTCCTCCCAGCAGAGGCCCTCCTCCCAGGCTTCCATGTCTGCTTTGCCCATGAGGACCACCCCTGCCTCCCTGCAGAAGCACTGGCTCCCGGCAGGATGTCTCTCCTGCCACCTGTTAATGAAGTCCAGGCCTTGTTTTCTCTGAGCCTCAGTTTTCTGACCTGTGGGATGGGGAGAATAATAGGCACTGCACAGATGTTTTAAGCACCAGCTGGCAGCCGGATGCCTTCCTCACCAGCTCTCCTGGAAACAGGGCGGTGACCTTGGGTGGCTGCTGAGAGATGCCACCGATGTTCCCATCTTGTAGATGAGAGGGGCGCAGGCTTGGACTGAGTATCCCGAGGTCAGGAGCCAGGGCTGTTGGCCCAGTGGCCCCCCTTCTCACACTGTGCACTGCAGCCCATCTGTGAGGACTCAATGAGCCAGTGGGTATGACTGGGGGGGGGGGACATGTGAGTGCCTGCACCTTACTCAGTCAGGGCCCTGCACAGCGGGTGACATGTGGGATGGATGCGATGACCTGGGGGAACAGAATCCAAGCATCTGACGGGGACTCTGAATTCAAGCCCCCAAGGGTTGGTGCTTGGCTCCCTTTAGTGACCTTGGCCCCTGCCCGTCCCCGTGGCCACTCATCCAGGCAGGGTGACCTCAGGCCTGCCTGCTTGCGGCGCCCTCCAGACTGGCTCCCTGCTTCCCCCCATGCTTTGCCTTGTCCTCCGCCCTGACCGATCTGCTTACATATAAATCAGATCATGACTCACATGCACTCCAGCCCCGCACCCCTCAGTGTAGACAAACAGATTGATAGAGCAGAACAGAGCCCAGAAATAGACCCACAAGTACAGAGTCAATTGATTTTTGACAAAGACCCCAGGGCTATTCAGTGAGCAAAGAAGAGTCTCTTTAACAAATGGTCCTGAGCAACGGAACACCACGCACAGGGAAAATTGGACCTGGACCCCTACCTCGCACACACGCAAGCTAATTTGAAATGAATGATGGACTTAAGTGTAAAAGCCAACAGCAGAAAGCTTCCAGAACAAAATGTAGAAAAACATCTTTTTGACCTTGGGGTAGCAAGGATTTCTTAAAGTGATCACACACAAAAAAAAAAAAACCCACAAAATGAAAAATTGAGAATTGGTCAGTTGGACTGAATCAAAAATTCAAATGTTCTGCTCATTATAAGCTATTTTTTGGTTAAGAAAATGAAAAAGCGAACCACAGAATGAGAGCTAATTCTTGTCGTACATGTACCTGACAAAAGCATTTGTGCCCAGAATTATATAAAGAACACGGTACGTCTGTCACGAGGGCCATCTACTTTTAAAATAATCACAAATGACCAGGAGACATATTAAAAAGTATCCACATCATTCATTGTAGTAATGACTATTGAAACTTCAGTGAGACAAGATTTCACAACCATTAACTGGCCAAATAGTGTTTATGTGAAAAAAAATTACAGTGTTAGGGATGGAAGCCAGGCCTTGTGCAGACACCTGCTCTGCTACACTCCCAGCCCCACCGGGGAGAATTCTGAAAACTGACGACATTAAATGTTGACAAGGACACGGAACAATTAGCACCCTCCAGCACCGCAGGTGGGAGTATAGAATAGTGATACTATCTCCTACAACATAACCACCAACCCCACTCCCAAGCAGTTATCCAAGAGAGACGAAGAGTATGTCCACAAAGACTGGAATGTGTATTGAGAGCAGATTTATTCACAACAACAACAAAAACCAAAACTGAAAGTAGCCCTAGGGAAACAGATACACGATTTGTGGTGTATTTCTATGCCAAAATACTTTTCAAACAAATTCACTTCCGATCCACGCCTCAGCATGGGTGAAGCTACACGACGTTATGCTGAGCTTCAAGGTCAGACAGCAGAGGGTCCGTGCAGCGTACTCCATCCATAGGAAATTTCTAGAAAAAGAAAATGAGTCTCTGTGGATGCAAATGGGGAAAATGGGAAAAAATGCTCACCTGGGGAGAGTAGAATGGACTCCGCCTCTGGAGTGAGCAGAACGGAGTTTGGTTGGGGTAGCGGCTACGCATGCTCACATGGCTTAAAGTGTAGCACCTGGGGGTAGTGTGTTTCCCCACAATTGAAAAATATATTCTGGAAAGAGGGAACCTGGTGTGCCCGACTTCACCTCATCTGACCCAGTCCCATTTTTTATCTCCATCTACCTCAGCCCCGGTCTTCCTTGCTCTTGCCTGGTTACGTCCAGTTGAGCCCACCTCTAAGACTGTGGGATGGCTTTCATTTCTGCCTAAAATAATCCTACCTGGGACGTTCAGCCCCTCCATTCAGGCCTCTGCTGAAATCTTTGACCCAGAAGACCCATCTTTTTTTTTTTTTTTTTTTTTTGGTACCAGGGATCGAACTCATGACCTCACGCTTGCAAGGCAGGCGCTTATGCCACTGAGCTAAATCCCTAGCCCTAGAAGATCCATCTTTGAACACTACCTAAAACCACCTCTTCTCCTGACCCCTTATACCCACTACGTCGCTTTGCTTTTTGTGTAATATAGTTTGCATCTCCTTACTGCCTGGCTCACCTACTAGAATTTAGGTTGCTGTGGGCAGGGTCTTGAATCCGCCTCATGACAAAGAGAAGTAGTATTCAATAAATAGGAGCTACCATTACTGTCACCGTCATGTTCGCAACATATCCCTGCACAGTGAGCAACAAATTAAGTATTCAATAAAGAATTAGATCAATAAAGTAGATGAATGAATTGGCGGGTGAGCAGACTTGTAACTTTGTGGGTAGGTGTATAGACAGATGAATGGATGAGCGGATGGATGGATGATATGATGGAATGATGGCTAGATAGATGCAGGATGGATGGATGGATGGATGGATGTGTGACTGTTATAAACAGTGCCTAGAATCCCTGGGGGAAACCTAGAGGAACTTTTCCTTGAGATTTCACAGTGCTATTCTTGTAGCTGTAGGGATGTTAGGGGGTGGGAAGTAAGGAGGGGAGCTCACATAATCAGGCTTTTTTGCATTTCCCTGAGGAAATAGGCCCCACTTTTTATTTTGTTTTGTTTTCTGAGACAGGGCCTTGCTGTATAACCCAGCCTGGCCTGGAACTCACTATGTAGCCCAGGTTGGCTTTGAATTTGTGGCAATCCTCCTGCCTCACCCTCCTGAGGGTTGGGATTATAAGTGTGTGCCACCATGTCCAGCTCCGGCCCCACTTCTGCACATTTCACAGTGTGGACCCTTCTCTTTCCTCCATTCCCATTTTCAAACCATCTCCTAGGCAGGGCGGTGACCTTGTGTTCCCACCCAGAGGTAAGACTCGTCCAAGACAGGCACCCTGAGAGGAGAGGGCTGGGTCTCTGGCCGCCTGATTGCTCTGCGTGTAGAGGGATTGAGCAGAATGAGTCCAGAGAGGCTGGAAATATGCCCACCGTGCTCTTAGTTTGCATTTGAGAAGCAGACAGAGGTACCACGCTTGGATGTCAGGACATGCTCGTGGGCTTCATAGTGGTGGGAGCAGCAGGGTGATAGCAGCTGGCCTGGCCTCCTGAGGCAGCATCTCCCAGCAACTGGACGGTTGGTAGCTTGTGCCGCAAACGCACTCATCTATTAGCAGCTGCCAAGAGACAGCCTAGAGAGCCGAGGGCAGAACAGACCCCTCTCGGGCCCCTGCTTCGGGCCCCTCAGGGTGGTGCAAGAAGCCACCAGGATGGCTGCTCAAGTCAGCACAGAGGTGCCCGGATGGGAGAAGCCACGAGCTCTACCTCTCGTGACCCAGACTCCCAGCCTCTCCCGCAGCATCCGAGCTGTTGAGGCCACGCTTTCGCCACTGCTCACACTGTGACCTTGCGCAAGCCACTGTCTGCAGGTACGATGCACCTCCCAAGCACCAGGACGGTGAGTCCTGCAAGAGGTAGCACGTGCTCGGCACCTGAAAAATGTCACTTGACTCTTCCTTCGGGGGCCAGCATGTCAGTGGGGCTGAGCGGGGTCTTCAGAAAGCAAGGCCTTGGGGACTCTGACCCAGAAGGGAAGGCGCCCTGTCCTGGTGGGGGATCGTTCGGCACCCTGTGCTGGCTACAGCCAACCTGCCAACCGAGCCCCACTCAACAGACAAAAGAACCCAGGGCCAGGCTGCTCAAGGCCCATGAAGCAGTTGAGAGTGAATTAAAGTCAGTGGGCAAGTGGCCTGACCTCTTTATGTCTTTGTTTCCTCATGGGGACAATCTGAAAAAGCTGGGAGGTGAGGTGAAATAACGCAGAAGGCACTGGATAAAAGGCCTAGTGCTTAGATTGTGCTAGACAAATGTTAGTCGTGGACTCAGTGATGGGGCGCCTGCCCGCGGAAGCAAGATGGAGCAACTTCCACTAAGGCAGGAAGCCCAGACTGGACTCAGGACTCCCAGGCCAGCACTGCATCAGAAGTCACCCTTCCCCTTGTCCTTCCTGCAGGGGACGCTTCCCCAAGCCCTGCCCACGTGGCACTTCAGTGAACTGGCAGTGCTTGTGAGACCACCCACACTTTTGCTGCTCTGGCTTCTGCTGAGGGCTGACCCAGAGAGAGCCTCAGAGAGCCCAAGGGCAACTGGGTCATCCCAGGCCAGCCCTGGGGCCAGGACAAAGCTTTCTTCCCACTGCCACCCCGCAGGGTTTCGGCCCAGCAGCACAGAGTGTGACAACCCATCAAAAACCAGCCCTAGAGCTCTAAGGATCTGTCCCCTGCCCCATCACCTTCCTTCCTCATCACGCTCCATGCAGTGCCCTCATTGTCTCTCTGCCTGGAACGTTCATTTCTCCGCAGCTACCCTGTCAGCGTCCGTGCCCTCTGCTGGAAAAGTCACTATGACTATTGCATTGGAGGGTGCCACCCCCCAACTCCCCCCACTCGTGCTGCCGCTCTGCTCTCATCTTGGTCACACACTGGTTGCTTGTTGAATGTCTTCCCTCTAAAGCACAAGCTCCGGATTAGCAGGCACTGGGTCTGCAGCCCTTGTGTCCCCAGTGCATCTCGACCCATGATGATTGGCTGTCTCAGTGATGACTGTTGAATAAACGAATGAGGGAAGGAATGGATGGATGGATGGATGAATCTGGCTGATGAAAGTCAGGAAACATGAGTAATTGAGTCTGCATGTGACCTTGGACAATCCTTTTGATTGCCTATGACCTCTTCCCCAATCAAACATGAGCCCCAGAGGCCCCTCTGTCCCTGGAATTCTCAGGTTCCTGCCTACGGGCGAGCAACAACCTTGGGCATCTTGAGGACATAAGGACAAAGGCCAGCCCATAAAGTGACACATTTCATCCCACTGGGAAGGGAATCAGGAGATCTCGATTTTAGTCCCAATTCCTCTTGTCACATGGCAAGTCATTTTGTGACCCTCTGGGTCTCTGTGAAGTCACCTGGATAAGGAGACAATGATGGCAAAACTCGTTTTGAGGAGGTTTAGTGCTGTGGGGGTTTTAGCTGCTGGATCAGCCTCACCTCCCCTCTCTCTCCCCTCTAGCAGCCACCCTGTCCCTTAGCTGCCACCTCTCTAGGCAGGTTTGCCTCCCTGATTCCACCATTCGCTGGCTTCTCTGATCTTGTCGCATTGACTTGTCCTTGCCTGTGGCCTGTCTTTCACCCCTCACAGATGTGTGAACCCTATGAAGGCAAAGACAGTACAGTGAAACTTCCGGGTCCCAGCCAGGGTCTGAGACTTCTGGGTCTGAGAAATGTGTGCAAGGATGCAGGCATGAATGCATGAAGGAGCAAACACACAGCTCCCCGCTGAGCAGCAGCCCATCTTTGGGAAGCCGCCTGCCAGACTGGAACCTCCTCTTCTGTATCCCTCCCCTTCCTCGCTGGGCAACCCCACCACCTGCGCACGCCTCTCTGACCCAACTTTCCTCTCTCTACAGTTGCCCCCAAAGGACCCAAAATCATAATGACGCCCAGCAGAGCCCGGGTCGGGGACACGGTGAGGATCCTGGTCCATGGATTTCAGGTCAGTCTCTCTCTGAGCATCTGGCTGGGCCAGCAGAGGCCAGAGGGGCACCAGCATCCTGAGAATGACCCCTGTACCCTTTTCTTGCCCTCCAGCTGCTGCCAGTGGCCCTCAGTCTCCCAACCTGTGCAATGGGAGGATTTGGCTGCCACAAGATAAAGCCATGGGGCCCGTGTGTGTTTCACTGCCCACCACCAGAGCAAGCACAGTTCGCCCGTCCTCACATTCCCCCTCCATCCACCGGTTCTGGGGATTGAACCCAGGACCTTCACACTGAGCTGCACTCTAGCCCTCTTTTTATTTCTATTTATTTAATTTTGAGACAGGGTCTCACCAAATCACTACATTGCGTGGGCTGCAACTTGTAATCCTCCTTCCTGCCTCAGCCTCCCAGGGCATTGAGATTACACATGTGCACCACCACGCTGGGCTGTTTGTGTTCTTTCCAGCCCTAAAGTCACTCTCCTTTGGGGTCCGGGCAGCCACCTTTAACCCAGCCTGCCCCGGCTGCCACACCTCGACTCCCTCCTGCACTGGCAAGGTGACCCTGTGACCCTCCCTTCCTCCTCTGGCCGGCAGAATGAGGTCTTCCCAGAGCCCATGTTCACGTGGACGCGGGTGGGGAGCCGCCTCCTGGACGGCAGCAGCGAGTTCGATGGGAAGGAGCTGGTGCTGGAGCGGGTCCCCGCCGAGCTCAACGGCTCCATGTACCGCTGCACGGCCCAGAACCCGCTGGGCTCCACCGACACGCACACCCGGCTCATCGTGTTTGGTATGCTGTACTCAGAAGGGGATGGGAGTGACCCGGGGGACAGGTCCCAGAGCAGGGAGCAGCAGGAGCCCAGTCACCTGAATTCATCCCGCAGAGATGCAGTGTGGTTCCATGGGTAGATCTATAATGACTTGGGAGTCTGAAAGACTTGGGTTCAAATCCCAGCTCTGCCACTTAGCAGGTGAACCTCTTCAGTTTCTCCATCTGCACAAGGGCTGAGGGCATCACCCCATGAAGCTTGTGGCTCCGCCTAGGAGCCAGATGAAAGGCTGCACTTCCTGGAGTCCGCCTCGTATCACTCTGCTCTGTTTCTTTCCTGCAGAAAACCCAAATATTCCAAGAGGAACGGAGGACTCCAATGGTAAGTCTCCTCCCTGAGGACTACTGGTTAAGGGTGAGGGGGTTTCAAGGCCCCAGGAGCCCCTCCCCCAACTCCAAGTTGCCCCTCCTCCACTCTCAGGCAGGTCACCCTCATCCAATCAGGCAGGGTCCAGAGTGACCAGAAGGGGACACTGAGACAATGAAATGGAACCAAACACCCCAAGACAGCTGGTTGAGATTTCAAGAGCCAAGTGCATCCCTGGCACCACTCACAGCATCTTAGCTCCACGCAGCCAGCAGCCTTGGCCTCCAGAGGGTGTGTCCAACTCCGACCATGGGCTGTGTTCTACTTCTCTGGCCCGCTCCACTGGATAGTTGGGAACCCATACAGATGCCCCTACTGGGGACCCGGATATCTTTTTGGGCTGCCCCCCAACTGACCACCACCCCAAGGGATGCAGGTGCTACTCCCTGCTGCCCCATACACACCCCAGTTGCATGGTTTGCAATGGATGCTCCTGACCCCGATCCTCACTGGGTGACCATGATGGCCTCCAGGAAGCCACACCTGGTTGGGGACACTGTCACTCACAGTTAGTGGCAGATGGCAGAGCTGGGGTTTGAAGCCGATTCACCGAAACATGAAACCTGCTACTCCCAGTCTGCTCTCACAGCATGCCCACCACAAAGCACGCGTGGCTGTCTGCCGGCCCTGACGCTGTCCCTGCCACCCACACAGGCTCTGCGTCTGGCCCTGCTGGCTTCCGGCTCCCCCTGGTGCTTGCCCTGACAGTGGTCTTGGAGCTGACGTGAAGGCACCACCCTCTCCCAGCGCTCCTCCGGCACTGACATCTCTGCGACCGGTTTTCATTTCTTTTCTAAACAATTTCCAGTCTTGTTCTTAGTCTCTTTCTGTCTGTGTCTTGGCTTCTTCAGTCGGTTTAATTAAAACAAACAGATCAATTTTTCCCCACCATGATGCATGGTTCTGTGTTCTTCCTTTGTTCTATAGCGGCCTGTGTACACCTGCTGGCATCTCAGGCCAACAAGTGTGTGACAAAGGAGACAAAGACCCGGGGACTTCCTGAGAAAAGGCAGATGTGTGGCTCATGTCTCACTCACAGCCTAACAGCAAGGAGTGGAAAATGGATAGAGGCTCTCAGGAACCCAAAAATCTTTCAAGGATAAGTGTAATAGTCAGCTATTGCCACAATAATGCTGCATAACAAAGCAGCTCAAATCTCACTGGTAGGCAATCAGCATTGGTAGTTTAGGTTGAAGTAGCTCAGCTAACCTCCATTGGTTGGTTTGTTCCATGGGTGTTTGTTTTGGAGCCTAAGCTAAAAGAGAAATGGCTGCCTGATATTTGATTCTGTTATGGTGCATATTAGTCAGCTTTTCATCATTATAACAAAATACCCAAGTTAATTAACTCATAAAGAGCAAAGGTTTATTTGAGCTCATGGTTCTGAAGGTTCCAGTCCACCACTGAGAGGCCTCATTGCTTTTGGAGCTCTGGTGAGAAAGGACATCATGGTGGGAGCACACAGTAGAACAAAACCACTTATATCACAAGGCAGAGAGCAAGTAAAGAGAAAAAAGATCCGGATCTCACAAGCTCCATTGAGGCCACACCCCCAGTGACCTAAGTACCTCCCACTAGGCTCCACCTCTTAAAGGCACCACCACCTTCCAATAGAGCCATACAGTAACACATGGGCTTGGAGACAATCAGTATCCAAATAATAGCATAGTGGATCATCAAAGCTCAATAAGAAACCCAAAACATGCAAGTCATTTAAATTCTGCCTGAGCCTTATCCAGGAACACACCTGTAACCAAGCACACCACTTGGCCACAGCCAGTGTCAGTCAAGGTGACACATAAATCAGTGATACAGCTTACCAGAACATTCCACTCAACCATTACAAGATTCCATGTGCCATCCAGTTGTCGGTTCAGAAGGAAGGACTCAGAGTCCTTGGGGAGGGATGGGGTTGGCCTCTCCCAGCTGTTGCAAAGACTTAAGAAATAACCGGAAGATTGCATTCATCTCTGCAGGGTGGGGATAATAAACTTTTTAGAGACCAAGTGCCCAAACTGCCACCCCAAACCCACTCATTTATCACAAAGGGCTGACACTTCAATTAAACCTGAATACTGAGGTTTTCGTTGAGAAAAAAACTCATACATTAATATCCTTTGTCTTAAAAGAAAAACAGCACATGAGCACTATGGGTATAGAGGAGACTGTACTGCAATAATGTATCAATCCCTGTGTCTTGCTGTATTAGCACAATAACAATTTATCTTGGGCTCATGAAAAGCCCAAGGTAGTTAATTAGTCTCCTTCTATCTTAGCTGCACATTGTATTAGGTGGCTTCTAAAATGCCCAGCACAGGGGAAAAGGCTTAAGGACCATTGGGAAGGGCAGAATAACGACCTACCAAAGGCATTCCTGTCCTAATCCCCAGAACCTGTGGCTATTCTGCCTTCTATGGAAAAATGGATTTTGCTGATGTGATCAAGAATCTTCCAAGGCAAATGTAACCCTGGACTACCCAAGGAATCTAATGTAATCACAAGGTCCTCAAGACAAGAAGGAAGGCAAGAAGGTCAAAGGCAGTAGAGGGACATATGACAACATAATCAAAGATGAAAGGGATGCAAGATAGGGGCCACCAGTCAAAAGATGCAGGTGGCCCCTGGAAACTAAAAAACCAGATTCTGTCACAAGGGTCTCCAGAGGAACCAGCCTTCCTGATACCTTTAATCCTGTAAGATTCATTTCAGATTTCTGACTCCAGAACTGTACAAGAATAAATGTATATTCTTTTAAGCTACTAAGTTTTTGGCAGTTTTTTTGCAGCAGTAATTAGCAAACCTGTACAGTCATAAGGGATGTGATCAAGAGCCAGATGTAGTGGTGCCTAGATCACCTCTGCCCATAGCCGGTAGGCCAGGAGTAGTCACATGGCCTGATCTAGCTGCAAGGGATGCTGGGAAATTCAGTCTTCCTGTGCAACCTGGAAGAAGAAATGGATAGTGAACTCAGAGCACTGTGCCTGCCACAAAGACCATGGAGCCTGTTCAATGATCATCATTTTCTCATAATTCTACCCAGGCCAGAGAGGCCAGAGGAAGAGATGGTTGTGGGCAGCTCATCCCTGGAGTAACATTCACTCTCCTCTGCCACGTGAGTAACCTCAACTTCTTCCTTCCCAGCCAGGAAAGAAATGACATCACTGGGCCCTGTGTGCCTCCCTCAGGTCATGCAGATGTCTATGAATCAGAAGCCATCCCTACATAACCTCCAGGCCCAGACACACCAAGCTGGGGCATGAGCAGTTGCTCTGTCCCTTTGCTGGTGTCACAGCCCTTCAACTCTGGCCAAGTCAGTACCTGGGTGCCCAAGCCAATTAGTTTGTACACTGACTCCCAAATCACTGCCTTCCTAATTTTTCCTCTGGAATTCCAGACTCAGGTTCAATCCCCTACTATGGACACCTGGGCCACTAGATATCCAACATGCATTGCTAACTTGATGAGGCCAAACCCAATCGATAGGTTCCTTCCACAACAGGTTCCTTGCCCAGCCTTCCCTGCCCTAGGGACAATACCAATCAATCTGACTGTGTGGGTTAAAGGTTTTGTTTTTATTTCTGATTTATCTCTTTCCCTCATGCCTCCACACCCAGTCCAACAGCAGTTGGCTGTCCCCTCCAAATTCACCCTGAGTCCACTCACTTCTCTCCTTGCCCACTGCACACTCTAGACCAATATACCCTGTGGCTGGACAACTGTCCCAGCCTCTCCTCTGGCCTGCAGATCCACCAGCCAGCACCTTCCCAGCTCAGTCTCCAGAGCAG
>PVJX010047447.1:0-11870 GCA_004027295.1 Dolichotis patagonum
TGATTCCATAATGTCATGATGTGAAGTCCAGCAAAACTATCACTTTTTGTTCAAAGTGATCTTAGCTTGCTGTGCCTTGTCTAAGTTCAACACACATTAAGGTATGGACAGCTGTTTTGAGGAGAATGAGAGACACTATGACAGCCATTCATGGCTTCCCTAATGTCTGGTCTTGAAGACCTGTAATGTCCCCCTCGTCTTGCTCAGATCAATTCCATACTAGGTTGTTTCATGTGAATTCCCTATATGTGACAATCTGGACAACTATTTGGAAGAAAACAAGAGTCAATATGATAAAGAGTGAATATCTCCAATTGTCTAGCTTTGAAATTTATGTCTTACATTGCTTTCATGTGATCCACTTTGCTCTGTTTTGTTGTGTTTAATTTTACCCTATTGATATAATTGCATGTATATTTGAGTGGGTAAGATAGATGACCATATTGTTTTAGTCAGATCGTGGAGTGGAGCTGTTGGCAGTCTCACTGTTTGAATGTCTACTTTACATGTTTTAACTTTGTAATTTGAACAACTATTTCAAAGAAGTCAGTATATAATTAGTCAAGTAATAATTTCTTAGGTTTTATTGCTGTTGTACTCCTCCTTTTTTCCTTGAAATATTGTATTGTCGCTACCCTTTATTCTGTTTTGTTTTGTTTTTTCCTCTTTAAATAAAAAAAGAGAGAGATGATCATGGCATGCCATGGTCTCAGAACAGGCTAGGAACACATAAAAGATTTTTTTCCCCTTTTGTCAAGTTACATCTGCTAGTTTGTACTATATCTCCATTATAACAATTCCAAGAAGTAAAGTACCTGCAGTGGAAACTTTACTTTCTTCAAGACAGAAGTTAGAGAGTCCCTATCCTGTATTATTGTAGTAGTAGGTCTCAAACCTTTCTGGTTAAGCCCATGCTGGATTTAGCAGGGAACTAATAACACTTCCTAATATCAACTTCACTCTTATCCTAACTCTGATCATTTCCCCAAACAGAATGTAAATTCTCTGAAAAACTATTAATCACCCACAACTTTTAGCATAGTATTGAGAAAATACTTACTGATCGACTTTAAATTCTCAAGAAGAATTTTCCTTGGCCTGTTTTAATGACTTACCCACCCACCTTCCTTGAGGTGGTCCTCGCCTCCCTGCCAGTGCTCTTCCAGACCCTGTTGCCCACTGATTATAAAGCTTAACAAGTTAGCTTTCCTCTGGCTTCATGCCCTACTTGTCATCAGTGCTTTGTGATTCAGCTCTTAATCTACCCCATCAAGTGTCCTTGGTCATCATTTTAAATCTGTGTGGCTCATCTTCAGCTAGGCCATGAGATGCTTTGCTTTGGGACCTACCTGTTCACACACAGCCATGAGTTGGAAAACTGATATGACTTACGAACTTTCCTTAGGTATGGGGGACCATTTTCCTGATATCATCCTCTCCTGTCTGAGTCTGCTTCGTGACTGTGCCAAACATACTCGAAGTAGCAGGCCACTGCATTATTACCCGGCACCCCTACCTACAAAACTGGGCTGAACTGAGCACTCTTATATTGGCCAGCTTTCCATCATTGGCACCACAAATCAAGGGAGAAGGGCTTATGGTTTCAGAGGTCACAGTTAATGGTTAGCTGGTTCCAAAACAGAAATACCATGTTGGAAAGGGCAGGTGAAACAAAACTGCTCACTTCACAGTAGCAGGGACCAGAGCAGGGGAAGAAGGCCAGGGAAGGACACAATCTGCAAAGACACACTCCCAGTACTCCAACCTGCCCCACCTCCTGACAACACATTCAGCTCTGAACTTCAGTAGATTAATCCACTGATAATACCTACAGCATCCTGCAATCTGACCACTTCCCCAGAGGTCTCATAATCCAGTCAAGTGGAGAATTAACACTGACTGGCGCAGGTCAAATGCCCTGAGTGTCTCATTGGTCTACTCTATGAGTGTCAGATGTGTAGCTAGAATCTCTCCTCTTTCTATAAATCCTGTATTTCACAGTCTCAATGAATGTCTCAAGACAAGTTTTTATACCTATGTGGGTGCTCTTCATTATATTTTGAAAAGTAGAATATGCCACCTCAGAGTATGCCACTTGGCAGAAGGAACATTTTGGACTGAAGGCAGTTGAGGAGAAGCAGATACAAGCCAAGACCCTGGATTTGCCTTACAGCAAGTCATACATTTGTAAAGAGGCCCAAATCCTCCCATCTCTTCCTCAGGGATAGAAATTAATCACTGTGAGCAAATCTAGACCTTTGCAAGTGTAGAGGAAGAGCCATGTGAAATGTTCCTTTGCAGTTTTATCCCACTGACTACCTTTTTTTGCTAATCTGGTGAACATCAATTACCCCAGCAGGGGCTCCCTCACCCTGGCTTTAGCAATTTCTCTCTGTAGCAATACTAAAATCCAGGGGCAGTTTTCTCACCATGTATGGAATTAATCTCACAGTCTCTCACTGTTCCCTCTGCCCACCATGAACACACCAGCACCAGAAGAGCAGAACCCTTCCACAGAGCCCTCCCCCTGGACTGGAAATTTGAATCATTCCAATTCTGGATCTGAAGTCCTGAAGAAGCCCCATCTATACTAAGGATCCTGCAGATTGTTTGATGTTGACTGAGTCGAACGAATGTCGTAACTGTGAAGAGAAGGAATGTTGCATGTATGTGGAGGGCCAAAATTATCTGATGCTATCTTAGAGCTATAAATAACCAACTACTTTCAACCTGTGTGTAACATCTAGCATTCTTCTGTTAGGTAAAACTCTGAGAATGTATCATTAAGTTTACCACACGTTTCTAGCTTCCAACAAATGTAAAGCTAAGAATGTTTATAACACCTGAAAACTTAGAAGAGATTTTCCCATTCTGCTATAGTCTACCTACCTAATACCTCCACCAATATATTTTGTAAATGCATTCTTTATTCTGTGGCTATAAAAGATCATGTAATGTCTGCCATACAGAATGTGTCATTCAGAGTAATTAATTCCCATTCCATTGCCCCTCATATTTGGCTCAGAATGAGCTATTTTCATATTTCCATTAAAGAAGAATCAATATTTTCCATCTACACAACTTATTCTTTTGGTTTCCAACCTAAAGCATGGCTGTGTTCATTCATTCACTCCTCTACATCACTGTGCCCTGTAATAGGCCTTCTCGCCATGTCAGGTACCTTGCTAACTCTTCATGCTCAGTTCTCTACACCCTATGACTGGTGTGGTGCTTCCTCCAGCCTGGCCCTTGATCAGTGTGCCAGTTGAGGTTATTTCAATGTGGATGCGAGATGAGATTGAAGGGTTTCAGCACATGTGGAGCTTGGAATAGAGGAATGAGTGTGATTACAAAGCTCATGTTACTGCTCTGAAGCACACTCAGAGGCTACTCCTGTCCTGGTTTCTGCCTCATTCATAATGTCTCAGTTCTCTGCAAGCAGCTCTTTAAAAGGTTAAGCCCAGTGGTGTTCAGGGCCACGTGATAGTTGAGCAAAGGCCACAAAGGCAAGCATGATTCCATGAGGTATCAGCAGATTCTCCCTAACGAATGTCAAGACGCCCAGACAAGTGTCAAGACTCATCCACATTTCAGGCAAGGTCTAATAATTCTCTCTCTCTCTCTCTCTCTCTCTCTCTCTCTCTCTCTCTCTTTCTCTGTCTCCAAAATATTAAAAGCAGCTAACCCCTCCTTCTACTGCATTCCAGTCTTACAATAAAACAGCTTATGAGCAGAGCTTCACAGGCAGCCACTGAAGGAGCAGAAATGTGGCTTGCAGGGTCCCATCCCCAAGCATCCCAATGCAGAGTTTGAAGGGAGGGTTAGAGCTAAAAGACAACAGCTTTGTAACTGGTAGGCTCAGGGCAGGGAGTTATCACCACCTGGTGTCTGTTTTATAGAAGTATTCCTCCAAATCCCTTGGGATGAGAAAATCAAATGTATGTGCATGTCATCTACCTTGAGGCAACAGGGCCAGTGAAAACCAGAGAGGCTCAACTTTTCCAATCTAAAGGGAGGAAGAGCAGAGAATAGAAACAAAGCACAGATATGGGAGACTACAGCTCTAAGCAGGACGGGGAGACCTCGGCTATCTGCGCCTGTCCTATGAATGCATAAGCAAACTCAAGGCAGGAAATCAGAAAGGACACCTCTGCTAAGGCTCACATCATATCTGCTCTGGTTCCCAGCTATTTCAGTTAATACTTTAGTTCAGATGCGGAGCCCTGTGCAGCACTGACACTCTACAGCTCCATCTCTTTGTCCTGTAGCACAGGATCGAGGGAGTAACTAGCACCTCTACCTTTCCCTTAACTTTCAATTCTTCCTCCAAGCAGACGTAAATATTAAGTGAATCCTCCCGTGTGCCGAGATAAAGACAGGAGGGACCTTGCTCAGCAGTACATGGGCAGATCAAAAGGTACAAAAATGTAAGGAAATAACGTAGATCTGCAGGTTCCCAGAGATTTGGGTGCTTTTGAAGTAAAACTTCATGATTTTGGGGGGAAGCAGGAAATCAGAGGGCCTGAAAAGAGAAATTTATACTGCTTTATTTAAATCTTTACCATAAACCCAGCATCTGCAGAACGCTTCCAGGGTGCTAGGCAAGTAAAGGGATCAAGAAGTTGAAGGCAGTTTCTGACCTTAGAGTATTTGTATTTAACACTTTCATTCATTTTATGAAGGTCTCTTATGCACCTGCTGGAGTGAGTGGCTTAAGCACAGAGGGCAGGACTGGCCATGTGACTGTCCTCCAGCAGCTGTGGGAAAGACACGGAGAATATGTTCTCTGCCTCAAAGCTTCTCTCCCTCCCCATCTCCATCCTGTGTCTAGTGGGTCTCAGATTCAATAGCTCTTCGCCAAGCAAAGAAAATAACACACTCCAGAGTCCAGACAGCTGGAAGTTTGGCCTGTTGGAAAAACTAAATTAATTTTTTCTGGCCAGAGGAACAAGAGTAACAGAAGAGAAGGGAAGTAGATAAATAAAGCTAAACAGGTGAGAAGAGCCAGGTGAGCGAGCTGGGCCGCTGTGCTCTGCTTTGTATATTAAGATTACATGGGCTACTGAGGTAGACCAGATGGCAGGGGAGGAGTGCTCAGTAAGGAGCTTGTGCCATTAGAAATCATAGTGGCTTATACTACTGTGGAAATAGAAATGGATGAATGAAATACACATATGCAGGTTTTCTCCTAGGCTGGATGAGGGGGATAAAGAAATCAAATTGTTATGTTTCTTAGAGGACGTTGTTCAGGGAGAATCTGTGCATCCATAAAGTAATTATGAAAAGATTTATATTGGAGACAATAAGGCAGACGCCACAGAAAGATAATGCATAATTTATTTCCAGCTGCATAGTGAGTGTAGTAAGTGCTATCAGCTACCAAACACTGAAGCAGCCAAGAATAGTCTCATGGGAGATAAGAGATTTGGCAAGGACTTGAATGAGGAATAGAGTAGGAATGATTTGAGAGGCAAGAGGAAGTTCTTCCAAGCCTCAAAAAGGATAAAATGAAACAAAGAAGATGGTGACTAAACAACTCTGCAAGAATGTTGCATTGAGCAGAAAGCAAAGGGAAAGGTAGATGGAAAAGATCTGCAGTGTCACCCCAGCCTGGAGAAAGAATGAGCTGTTTCTACTCAGTTCCATGCAAATAGCAACCCTGGGGACTACTCTCCCAACACTACTTGGAGCTATGGGTGCTGAGCTGTTAAGGGAATGTCTGCCCAAGGCCATCGCAGTGACCTGGGGGAATGTCCAGAGGAACAGAAAGGCACCCTTCCTGCTCGAGTCTGTAAGTGGTAGGCAGTATCAACGGACTGTCTTACTTAAGGGCAGTATCACATACACTTAGGGTAGCTTTTTAGTATGTTCAGTGACAAGAGTCCACTGAAACAGATGGAATTGGCTGGGCTTCTCAGACAGAGACTGGCATCATCTCTTGCATATATGGTGTCTCTTCTTCTAAATGTGCTTTCTAGGAGTCCAGGCATTTTGTGTCTGGTGTACTTTCCATCTGCTAAGGCAGGGCCTGGGGACCAGGCCTGCTCACTCCCCTATTTTGTATGGCTCAAGAGCTAAGAAGTTTGTGGTTTTTTTTTAACATGTTTTAAACATTTGAAAAAAATCAAAAGAATAAAAGTAGTTTCTGACACACAAAAATTTCAGTGCCTTCAAGTAAAGCTTTGTTGGACCACAGCCATACTCACTCAGTTATGGAAGGTCGACTGTTTCCACGTTATAATGGTATAGTGGAGTCTTTGTGATAATGACCATAAGGTTTCCAAGTCCTAAGATACTTATTCCTGGGCTTTTTACAGAAAAAGTTAATCAACATAGTGAAGGTATAAGAAAGTGTAAAAAAAGAAGTACCTCCATTAGTATTCAAAATGTTTCTTCATGCACATGGAAGGCCTTGAAAATCAGGCTAATAAGTGAGGATTCGGTTTTATATTCACTAAGGAATTACATAAAGTGTTGAATTGTTGAGTGGCATCATAAAATGGTACTTTATGGATTCTAATTAGAGTTTATGCACAATTTATTTAGCACCAAATCAGAAAGAGGACATTTAAAAAGCCATCTATTAGATTCAGAAGTATGCATTTTAGATAATAATAAATATTAAAAACAAATGTATAGGATAATGATTGTCACTAGGAACCGAGAAAAATTGTCTGGGAAAAGATGAGAGGAAGTATCCCACACAGTTATCTGCATGGTGATTACATGGGCATTATTTTAGATCAAAGATGAATACGCATTCTTTTCTACTTCTGTACTGAAAAGGTGACTGTAGTAACTTTCTCATGTGATAGATTAAATGAGCTGGACATCCTGGGGTTTTTGAGACCTCACAACTTCCACCTAGGTTTCTTGAAATGTTTGTTCTGGGGAAAACCAGTGCCAGTAAAATCTGGTTACTCCTAGACTGCCATTCAATGAGGAAGCCTAAGATAGCCCTATGGAGTGAGTATTCAGAGGAGATAGACACATTATCCCCTTGTTTTCTACCACCTCAACCCATGTACCAGATATTTCAGCAAAAAAGTCTTCAGATCACTGCAACCCCAGCCACCCCTTTGTTTTAACTAAGTGAAGGATCACAGGAGAAAATCACTTGGTTGCATGTGGTCAACCCATAGGAACTTGAGAGAAAATAAGATGTTGATCTTAAATCACAAAGTTTTGTGGTAGTTTTTTACTTCACCACAGATAAACTGAGGTGGGCATGGTGGCGCATGCCTGTAATCCCAGCACTCCAGCACTTGGGAGGCTGGGGCAGTTCGAGGCCATCCTAAACTGCATAGTGAGACCCTGTCTCAGAAAACAAACAAATGAAAGCAATAGATAAAATATAATAACCAGAACAAGTGTGTTCATATGCACTAAGTACATTCTAGATGTGTGTTATTCTTCAATTAAAAATAAAGAGATAAACACAGGATGCAAATGCAGGCACATGGAGACCTAGTTCTTATTTTACTAAGTTCATTGTAACTAGGAGTCTACAGAATGAAAATAAAGGAACAGGGATTGAATACTTGTGCATAAAACAATTAGGACAATATCTAGTTTTCATGACCATCTAGTGAAATGAGAATTATTACTTTCTTTAGAAAAATAAGTAAGGATCCGGGGATTTAGCTCAGTGGTGTAAGTGCCTGCCTGGCAAGCATGCAGTCATGAGTTCGATTCCTGGTACAAAAAAACCTAAAAAAGAAAAATAAGGAAAACTTAAGGGATTTGCTCAAAGTCACGTAACTGAAAAGTCACAGATTTCAAATTTGTACCTAAACTGGTTAGCCTGGAAGTCTCCTCTGTTTATGGGTCTTTGTGGTACTGTGTGACCACTTATGAATTTTCCTGCAGTTATAACAAGTTCTTTTTATTTCCAATGGTTCCTTTTTCTAATCATGTGGAAGGACTAATTCAACCAAGATGAAAATAAAGACACAAACCAGTAACCAGTTTTGGGGGCTGTTTGAACCTAAGATGTTACAAAAAGAAAATAATCTTATTGTTTTCTTGGGTCACTAGATTTGCACATACCCACTGGTACTCCATTCCACAAGTGTGATCAGCCCAGCAGGTCAGCATTCCTGCTTTCCAGGAAGGCAGGAATAGTCCAAGCGAGCCTGATGCAAAACTTCGGTCTCACACCCAGTTCAATGCTGCTTGTTCCCGCATGGCCAGGCATCATCTGAAGCTGTGATCCCCCACCGTTCTGGCCCTAGGGAATGGCTTCCTGGAAGACAAGCTGTGGGAAGTAGACATGGTTGCTGGAGGATTCAAAGGTGTGTGTAATGTTGGTCCCATGCCTGAGCAGTGCACACCAAGGTCTGCACATCTAGGAGAATCTAGTGCCTTGCTTGTGTGACAGGAGGCACGTAATGGCTGATACATTTTGTACCTGGAAAGTCGAGGAGCTTAACTCTCTCAACAGTTCTGCATCCTAGGTTGTAGAGGACATGCCCTTCCCCCTCTAGGATGCCCTTCATGGTGTCACCTTGAGAAGTATAGAAGTTTTACTAAGTGACTCAGGAAAGGCTCTGGGTCCTCACTTTGTAAACATTACGAGCCCATTCAAGAGGAGGGTAGGGTTTGGGGCCCCTAATTCACAGCCTTACCTGCTGTGACTCTCCTCCAACACACCTTTCCTCCATCTTCAGGTCTTTTGTAGTTTGGATGGAACTGGAAATGGACTAAGTGGAGATTTGTGGGAAAAGAAGAAGAATGGCTCTTTCTTAGGAGCTGTGATGCCAGTGAAGGGGGCAGTCTTGCAGTCCAGCATTATGGACCACAGGCGTGGTTCTGTGGAAGTCTCTAAGCAATCTCTGCACTGTGCAGTTCAGTGATAAGAACAGTATGCTTTCTGCAGGACACCCCGTGACTCCTGTCAGATTGTTTTCCTCTCCCGGGTCCTCCTACCTTTGTACCTCAAAGGTGTCATCCACTGTCCCTACCATACCCTTGGGCGGGGCCTCAGTGTCTCATGCATGAGAAAACTCCTACCGCATTGCCATTGGAAAGACCTGGGAAAAATAATGGCAGCACATTGTTCGGAATAAGACAGGACCAAGAGGACTGGGATAGGCCTGAGTCAGGGTGAAGGACAGGAGCCTGAGGAGCAGAACACGTTGGGAGACTAAGAGGAATGGTAGACGTGGAAAACACTTGTGTGAGAAATCATATTCAAGAAATGGCAGGACTTGCAAGTGAGTTATACATACCCTAAAACAATAGATAATTGAAGAGATTCAAGCAGAAAGGAATTTGGGGGCATAGTGGGCACCTCAAGAATGATGTCCCCAGAACACCCACACTGAATCTGAGTCTCTTTCACCCTGATCAGGCTTCTATATCTGTCTACTTACTTGTGATGCTGTAGAGTCTAGAGAAGCAAGATGATGGAATAGACATGGTCAATCCAACCCCTTGAGAGGACAGAGCAGAAACCTTGACACGCAGATGTTGGGAGGGTGCTGGGTTCTGTGCATGAGTACAGCTGGATGAAGAGACATCTTCTCACCGAGTCACATCTGCAAGTTTTCTTCTTCTTTCCACGCTGGACCTTGGACCCCTACTGCCCATCTTTCTACAATGTTTCCAGTCATACTAAAATTGTTAGCAGCACTGTCTGATTGCTGTCAAATACTTATTAACCAAAATTTTTTCTAATCATCACTAGGGGTTTCCTTGACTCAGAATCCTTAACTTGAACCAAATCCTACTTGCAGTTCAGGTCCAAGTGGATCATCCACCAAACTGCTTAGAGGATTCGCTAAGGTACTTATTGTTGGACCTAGAGTTGTGAAGGAAGAAAGGAAGAAAGAAAAGAAGGATGGAAGGGAGAAAGGGAGGAAGGAAAAGGAAAAGGGAAGGGATAAAAGAAAAGAGGGAAAAAGAAGGAAACAAGTTGATCTGTGACCCACAAAGTCCATTAGAAAAGAGTACAGAGAAAGGCAAAAAAATATTCAGGAAGATTTATATTGAAAATGCTTTTTAAAACTCAGACTTCAGTTGTATAATCCAGTCATGTGTAATACATCTTTCCTCAGCCACTGGAAATAAATGAGGCCTCTCCATAGCTGGGGGCAAAACGGATACAGGTGCCAAGCATTTGAACAAATTGTAAAGTCATTGACTTTGCCCATGTTAAGGACATTTATTTTCTCTAAACATTTTTGCTGAGTTAATCCCAAGTGCAAAGAATGACTTAATTTACAACTTAAAAAACTGCAAAAATTTCTGGTCCAGAAGAACTCCCTATGGAGCAAAATCATGTTCTATTAAGGGTGCTCACAGACTGCCTCTGGGGCCCTCTGAAATCTTTAGCAGCATTCTGTGTTATCAGATACTTGTTAAGAAGACTTTCTGTTTAAGAGATATTCTTGGATATGATTCTGTCCAATTATTTTTAGAAGCATATTAGATCTGCCCCAGTCTCAGTACCTTTTTTTTTTTTTTTGGTTCCTTAGTGGAATAAGTGCATTGGGAAATAATATTGATTTATCCAAATGGATTTGTTTTGCAAGGTTACATAATCCTGTAATATCGCTGTGTAAATATGGATGAGCAATTGACCATGTAATTAACTTCCCATCCTTTGTGCTGCATCTAGTTTGTGACTTGCTGCATCTTCCAGTAAATCCTCATTACAGCTCAGTATGTTGTCTGATAGGCAATGAATTTTCACAGTGTTCTTTTCATATTTCTACAGAGTCAGACAGTCCCAAATTTTGTGGAGGAGGATATGTCCATCTCTAAAAAGCCAGGTTACTTCTTTGGTACCTCCCAGACCACATGGTGGCTTTCTTTCCTCCCAGTCACTTCTAGAACTTCAAGAAATTCTCCTTACTTCACTATCTGCCTTGCCCAACCAATCTACTGACATGACAGTCATGGACCAGTGATAACTTTTGCATCCAGGATGTAGGGGAGATAAGGTAGAAATAGCTTCCTCTTTGAAGTCAGGTAGATCTGAATTTGGACTTTATATTACTACGTTTTAACTCTGATCTTGGGCAGTTATAAGTGTCCCACCAAGATAAGGGATTAATTCTCCTACTAGATTAGTGGTTCTTAGTACTCCTGCTAGGGTCAGGCTGTTCCTTTACTTATGAGGCTAACTATAAACATTTGGTTTGGGGCAGTACCTGCCAGGTTTCTCTGCTGACCATAAAGTAAATTATTTCTCCATTTCTTTGAGAGTAAAATACGCATAAGGAATTGATTTCAGGGCTGAAACAGATACCAAAATCCATTTTATCTCATATATAAAATGATGCAGTAATTTGAACATAATCTATGTGCATCTTTCTGTATACTTTTAATCATCTCTAGATGACTTATAATATCTTGTACAATGTAAATAGTATGTAAATGTTATGTAAATGGTCATCCAACTATAATTTTTAAGTAATACAATAAGGAATAAAAACCCATGTGTGTTCAATACAGGTGCAACTTTTATTCAAATATTTTTTTTTTAATTTGAAAGAGAATAAAACAAAAGGGGGCAGTACAGAGCAGATCAGAACAGGACAAAATAGGCAACACAGTACTTTACATTAAGTCAACTGGACATCAACAGTAGCTAACACCATATCTGTTACTCTGCTATAGTTGAGCATAGTTTCAAATACAATAATATCAAACATAACACAATAGAATAAAGCCATGCATAGAGTGAAAGAATTACAGGGCTTTCTGAACCGAATAACAGAAAATGTTCAATGGGTACTGTAATATCTCATTTTTGATAAAAAAGAAAAAAAATTTGTTTGAGCTATCACACATATTCAAATTCCAATAAGACACAATGTGATAGAACCAATGGTAGTAGAACAAAAAAAAGCATGGTAGGACTT
>PVJX010047448.1:0-11870 GCA_004027295.1 Dolichotis patagonum
AAAAAAAATTTGTTTAAACTATCACACATAATGAATATATATTTTCAAAGAGTGAAATAGAAGGATAAATAAGTAGGGAGAAGTTCAAATACATCCCAATTACATATTCCATTGTTTTAAAAATATTTCAATATATATGCTAATTTATACTGCTGTCTTTGTTGAAAATGACATTGGTGTTAATAACTGCTGCTGTTTTTATAATAATCTTTGTAGTTTATGTCTTGTACTGGTACCTACTTTGAGGATAATAATAAACAGTGTAATGACTATTGTTATTATTGTTACTCTTTGTCATAAAATTCAAAACAGTAAAGAAGAACATTTCTTCTGAGGTTGAAAAAATCTCATTTGGTCCAGGGACTGTGTCTAAGTTTTAGGCAAATGGAATTGCACCAAAGGCCCTCAAAACTGTGAGACATCGGGTGGAGACAGGCTGCCCTGCTTTTTACCTACTATAGCAGATCTCATCGTTGGTCCCAATTCATTATACCTTTTGCTATGTGACTTTGCAGTTCGCTCTCACCAAAGGGGCAGAAAATATTTTCCCTTGATTTTGGGTTTGGCCAAGTGACTTGTTATGGCCAATACAATAAATAAGGCTGAAGTCACAGTGCCCCAGTTCTGAGCCTATGCTTAGCAGCCACTGTAGGTTTGTGCTTAGCCTTAACGATCTTCACCATGCTGGGAGCACATGCTCGTGCCAACCCACTGGTTCCAGAGGAACATTTAAAGACACATGTAGCAGAGGTAAACTGAGCCACTCACACCTACAGTCCACCTCCCACTGAATCCAGATACAAGTATAAGTGAGCCAAGATTCTGCAGAATCCAGTCAACACTCAATTGACCTGTAGATCCCTGTAGATGCAGGCTACCTATGCCTCTGCATTTTGGGGTAATCTGTTATTCAGCATTTTGAGGGACAATAGCTAGCTGACATATGAGAGTTTGGGCCCTGGGGACCACAATAGTTATTCTGCTATTATCAATTACTGAATTCACATAGCAAATCTGGTTCTGACCACACCCTTAAAAAGCTAAGCTAAAATAATCAAAGTGGCCTTTTTTTTTTGGTACCGGGGATCGAACTCACAACCATGTACTTACAAGGCAGGCACTTAGGCCGCTGAGCTAAATCCCCAGCCCTCAAAGTGGCTTTAAGGCATAAATTGCTTTACTGACTATATGCTTAGAGTTTTACAACTTAATATACAAAAGGCACATTTCAACAGAGATGGATTTGATCATCAATTAATGGGTAGCAAGGGTATCAAGACTATGCCAAATTAATATTTAATTTGGGCTCAAGTAAGCATTTTCCCACCACATAAAGTTTTCTATTATCCAAAATAAACTTCCAGCATTTATAGTTTGCCTCAAGATAAAATAAATTCATATATTTTCATCTCTTGCTATTTTTTCCCTAAAGTACTTTTGGAAGATCTACTTAAAATTAAAATAAGCTAATAATTTATGAAACATCTTTAGAATTGGTTTCTATAATTATCTCAGGAGGCTCTTCTTCCTAATGTTAAACAATTTTATTATCCACTCTATTGATTTAAAATAATACTCTAAGCATGGCAAAACATGGTACCACTCTTGCCTGAGTAAAAGTAATGCTAATCAATATTTAAGTGGTTTACAGGCATATATATGTGCTGGGAAGGAAAACAATATATCACCTTCCTTTAATAAATATAAATAGAAAAAGAATCATAGTACTATATTACTTTCCCTTGATGAATAAAAGATTATTTATCATAAGTAAAAATGTTGTAGAATAGCCACTGGTTCATAATGGGACATTTCTTTTATTCCATTCAAACTTAACCCTCACTTTCCAAACAAGAAGTCTCTTTATGGCATTTTATGAAATAACTTGAAACTGATGATTGTTTTGAAAAATCGCAGTAAATCTTATGGAGGCTGACATAATCTTCAGAAGGAATTATTACAAAAGGAAACCATTCTCTGAAATGTGGCAAAATGATTCAGGACCACTTAGATCCTAAAAGAAGTCTAAAATAAAAGGTTGGCAAAAGGAAACAGAAGACCTCTGTAAAGTTCACCGTTAGCCTTGGGGGAGTCACACACTTGGGAAGAAACCCTGAAATAATAAAGAGGTGGTCTGTTTGCTTGGATCAGGACAGCCTACTCCTCTCCTTCACCTCCCTCCTGCCATAGAAACACTGCTTGTTGCTAAAGCAGATCTCACTGTGAAGTTGGGGGGGGGATTAAAAGGCTTTTTATATAATACTAAGTTAATTCATAATAATGTGTCTCAAAAAGTCAAATATTGGCAATCTTATAAGGTTCAACTTAATACAGTAAGTAAATATAAAATATCCTCCCAACACACAAATACACACAGAAATCAGAAATAAAAGCTTCATCGTGAGATATGTAAAACTGCAAACAAGACCCAAGCTATCAGCTAGGGAAACTACATGTTTGCAATCCCAGATACTTAGGAGGTTGAGGCAGGAAGATCACAATTTGAGGTCCGCATTGGCAACATAGTAAGATTTTTATCTCAAAAACACCAAAACAAAAACTTAACTATACCCCCCAAATAATAGCTGCTAAAATTATTTTATGACCTTCTGAAAAAAAATTTTTTGGGGGTAGTGAACTTATGCATGCTGGGCAAGCACTATGCCACTGAGCTATACTCCAGTCTTTCTTTTACTATAGATTTTATTTTGAAACAGAGTCTAAGTTGCTCAGGCTGGTCTTAAACTTGGAATTATCTTCCCTCAGCTGCTTGAGTAGCCAGGATTATAGTCATGTGCTACCACATTCAGTTTATAATATTGTCAAAACTCACCAAAACACTGTTTACCATTTTTGGCGAGAAAAAATGAACAGCCAGGTTTGGGACCTGGAGTCCAGAAAAGTGAGCTGCTCAGAACAATGTATCCTGAAAGGAAAAACGACCTACCTGGAGAGCAACAGTTTACCCCGAAGCTGCAGGTCGGCAGCACAATCCTCAGATCGGCAGTTCCTTTCAAAGACAGTCTGTGAAAGACACACAGCAAGGCTGGATCAGGATTAGTGGCAAATGAATAAATAAGGGCCAATCTCCTCCCTGAGAGTGTTCCCCTCCCGTCCCCAAGAAGTCAGCTCCCTGCATGGTGACAGAAAATCTCCCTAAGGCTCCACAAACCTCCAAGTTGACAGCGTCTGGATCTCAGGAGTCCATCCTTACCTGACTCACTTCTCAGTCTACTGAAGTACTTGCTCAAGAGTTTTTTCAACAAGCATCCGTGACAAGTGTCCCTTCAGGTTGTGCTTATCTAAGAATAGCTCTGAGATGCTGTCAGATGGAAATGATCATCCAGTTGAGTCAAGAATTAGACTATAGGCTATTGTGACTTTTCGCAATAGCCTGCTATGCATCTGCTAGGCCAGGGTGTACTTTTATTTTTGCTTTTATCCTTTCTTTTCTTTGGCCCAAGTTCACTCTGCAGAGCCAGTTTTCCCCTTACCCCTCCACTCCTCACTTTTTGAATCAGTTTTTGGCACCGTTTTTTAAAAAATGAGACTACAGTCTGATCATTTCTCCAACTTGTTCTTTTGAGGAGGCATAAAAATCCATATTTGAGATAGATTCTGCCTGAGAGATGGAACCACATTGAAGTTTCATTCCCAAAGGAAATGTGGAAGCCAAGCAGGCCATTAGACTGAGGGCACAACAGAACAAGAGAGATTTTTTTTTTCCAGTTTCTGAGTGAATCAGCCAACACTTTGTAGAAAATAGTTTTTTCTCTAACCGACATGGCCTTCCACAATCAAAGCCCCACCTAGTGCCCTGCATGCCAAAACCCACATCATTTCCAGAAAGTTTGCCTGAGCTCTGGGCTACCCACGGAGGACAGCCAGGAACCAGGGAGCAGCACTCCTCCAGGGGCTAGAGCTGTCTTCCCTCCATGGGATCCAGGGGGGATACATTTCTTCCCTCACGCTGGTATCCACCGCTCTGCTGTTTCTGTCTAGGGACCGTAGTCTCCCTATGCTCCAGATGATGGAGATGCTTCACTATACTAGATGGCTTTGATCATTCTGGTAGGATTTGGATAGAAGAACTTCTCTCCCTTTTTAATGATAATTTATTCTAAAAGTTCTTTGCTGTTACCACCCACATTTGTGAGCTTCTTCCCACTTACCCCCTCCCCACTAAAGTTCCAGGTGCTTTATTTCCTTCTCCCAGAGTAAGTCTAGAAGGCTTCTCAGGTTGTTAGCGTGGACTCCAGCAGATCTGTTGGCCAATGAACAGTCTAGACTCAACCAGACGAAGTAATTTTGCCTATGGAAATTCATATTCCTGTGCCATATTTCCAAAAGAATAAAGTGTCCCAGCCAAATTCCCTTCCTTGATTATGGTGGAAAATCATGGAAGTCTTGAGCATGAGGAGGAAATTCCCTTGTTCTTTTGGATATTACAAGGGTAAGGAGAGAGCCAAATTTCCAAAAGATTTCAATACAAGACTGTTGCGCTTTGCTTTCCATCTCAGCCAGGGAGAAAAGAAGTGCAAGAGTGAATAGGGACTGCACTGATGTCTCAGGCAGGAAGACAGGAAGGCCTTGTGAGCTTTAAGACTAGAATAAGAACACCAAAGGTGGCTCCACTACTCAGCTGATGGAATGTAAGCTTGAATTTTCCTTGCTGATAGGGCTTCTACTGAGGCCTTGAATCTAAATTTGCATTCATAATTTTACACTTTTTTCCAAGACATCCTACTCACCATCAATTATGTGAGCTTCAGGCCCCACAAAACCAGATCTACTCCTTGGTTAGAGTTCCTTTCTTGCATGTGCCTTTCCCACTTCACAGCCAAGACAGACAGCCTGACTTTCAGGCATTGGGGGTGGCATGAGGCAAGGGGAAGAGTAAGAAGAGAAGAACTGAAGAGGCTGTGACCCGAATATGCCCTGTGACAGTGAGTGTGAATTCTAGCCCCTGCCCTCCTGACCTCTGCCACTCTTCTTCTCTCCTGCCACTGTCCCTTACAACGTCAGCTGCGTATAAGAGTAAACATCATGAAATTTCCTACTTGATGGGGCAATGAAAAACAATGGAGCCAAAGAGTAGATATGAATTTACTTCTGTGTAAGTGATAATATTTTCCAAGAATCAATGTCATAATATCTCCCGTCACTCTCCTTACAAAGTAACTATAAGGAATCAGGATTCGTGGCGACAGTGGAAATAATGCTAAATGACTTACAAGGCAAAGCAATAAAAAGCAACAGAACTTCCTTCTAGTTCTCTTGGGGCATTTGTTTGGGGAAATTGACCACTCTGTGCCAAGGAAATCTGGCTTTCCATGGAAAGGCTCACACGGACAGCTGCTGACAGCCACATCAGCTTGTGGGTCAAGTATGTGAGTCAAGGCTAGGCATATAGTTTAGCAGTACAGCACCTGCTTGGCAAGCACAAAGTCATGAGTTCAAGTCCCAGTACAAGAAAAAAAGTATGAGAGTCAACATAGAAAGGGGGCTTGGGGGTCCTGAAATCCTACTGAAGCAACCCAGTTGATAGGGTCTATGCACAGCAGAGACTAAATTCCTTGATCAAGCCCCACCAAACTGCAAATTCATAATTTTCACATTTTATTGCTATTATTGATTTCTAGTTTATTGCACTGCAGTCAGAAAAAAATACATGTTATGATTTCAGTCTTAACTTCAGATTTGTTTTGTGACCTAACATATGATCGATCCTGGAGAATGTTCCTTGTTCACTTTTTTTTTTAAAATGTGTCTTCTGGTTAATTTGAAGTTTTTGTTTATGTATGTCAAGTCTGCTTGGTCTATAGTATTGGTCAAATCTGGTATTTATTCACTGATTTTCTGTCTAGATGTGCCATCCATTATTGAAAATGAGGTATTGAAATCTTCTACTATTACTATATTTCCATCAAGGTCACCTTTCAGATCTGTCAACAGTTGTTTTTTATGTGTCGGTACTGTGATGTTGGGTACATTCATGTCCATAACTGCTATATCTTCTTTTTGCTATTGGGTAGTGAGTAACCTTCTTGGTCTCTAGAGACACTTTTCACTTAAAGTCTACTTTAATGAAGTATGAGTCATTTCTGCTTTGCAAAAGCAGAATTACCATTTATACAGTCTTTTCCCTTTCTATATGTATCCTTGGTTTAATAGTAAAGCTCTCAGAGATAGGATACAATTTGACCTTGCATGTGTGTATATGTGCGGATTTAATCCATTCAGTCACTCTGAATTTTTATTTGAGAGTTTAGTCTATACATTTAATGTACTGGTAAGGATCTACTATTGTTAGTTAACTATTTTCTGTATGTCTGTAATTCTTTTGTCCCTTTTTATTTCTTTGCCTTAAAAAAATTTTTTTATTTATAGGTTTTGATCCTTTTTCTTTTGTGTAACTTCTATAGGCATCTCTGTGTCATGAAGTTTACATAAAATATCCTATAGTTATTATATGCACTGATAACAACTTTATTTGTATTAAAACACTTGTTTTCTCTTTTCTCCTAATTGTACGTTTTGATACTCCACTTTACAACTCCTAATATTGTGTATCCCTTAAGATAATTTGGTTACAATTATTCTGTCTTTTACCAAGCTTAGGTAACAATCATAGAAATGAAAATTATTAACCACCACTTTTACAATAACACAATATTGTTTTTGTCTATATATTTGCTTTTACCATTAAGTTCCCTACTTCATTGTGCTCTGTTATTGGTGTTTAGAGTCTTTCCAACTAAAATTCCTTTTAATGTTTCTTGTAAAGCAGGCCTAGTGGTGAAAAAAGTCTTTATCTTCCCCTCACCTTTGAAAGGCAAGTTTTCTAAGTACCAAATTTTGGTTGGCAGGTTTTTTTTTTTTTTTTCCAGCACTCGGGATCCATCATCCCTCTCTTTTTTGACCTTTAAGGTTTCTGCCATATTGCTAATCACCAGGGAAATGCAAGTCAAAACCAAAACAGGATCAACTCACTTGAGTCAGGATGGCTATTATCAAGAAGACGAGGCATGATTAGTGTTGGGTGAAGGTGTGGAGAAAAGGGAGCCCTTGTACATTGAGGGTGGGAACATAAATTGATACAGCTATTATGGAAAACAATATGGAAGTTCATCAGATAACTAAAAGCGAATTGCCATATGATCAAGCAATTCCTCTTCTTGGTGACTGATATTCAAAGAAAATGAAATCAGTAGCTTGTAGAGTTTTCTGCACACCCAAATTTAACACAGTAACACTGACAATAGCCAAGATAGACAACTTGTTAGCAAGCAAATGCATTAAGAAATTGTGGGACATACAGATGTTCCTTGCCTCATGATGGGGCTTATATTTGGCTAAATCCACTATAAATTCAAAATATTCTACATGAAAATGTATTTGATACACCTAACCCTCAAAACATCATAATTCAGACTCACTCATCTTAAGTACGCTCAGAATATTTACATTAGCCTAGAGTAAAATGATCTAACACAAAGCCTGTTTTGTAACAGTATTAAATATTTTATGTAATTTGTTGAAGCTTATACTGAAAGTGCAAACAGAATGGTTGTAATGCATACAATTTCACATCATTATAAAGGTAAAAAAATCATAAGTCCAGCCATTGTAAGGAACTGTGTCTATACAAGGACTGATCAAAATGTATGGTCAATGTTCAAGGTTTGAAAATTTTATTACAGTAAAAGGCACATTGCCATTACTCCTTTGCACAACATGGCTCTCTTTTTGAACATGTCCCATCGTTCTTTTCAGTTTCTAAGGCAGTTCTGGAAATCCTCTTTCTTGAGTGTCTTTGCAAGATGTTATCAAAAATACAGTGAGTGTGGCTGTCAAGTGCCATCCAATGGAAAGGCAGGCTCACAAAGCATTACGGTGTGTCCTCAATCCACCTTATGCACCATGTTTCACACCATTCAACTTCTAGTTCTTCCTCAGAGTCAAGATTACCGTGAAAGAGGAACACTGTTAATGAATACCGGATCTGGAGGCAGTCACAATAGCACAACTGAAGAAACTCATGAAACAGGACTTTCAAAACTGCTTTAGAAAGCAGCAGGAGTGACAGGATGACAGTGTGTGAAGTCAGGAAGATTGGCGGCATGTGCCTTTTATTGCAACACAAAGTTTTAAATTTAAACATTAACCATATTTTTCACTCCCAACTTGCACAATGGAATATTAACTCAGGCTTAAAAAGGAGATTCTGCCATTTTTAACAACATGAACTTGAAAAGCATCATGGTAAGTGAAATAAGTCAGACACAAATAAAAATACTGTATGATTTCACATATGGAGTCCTAAAAAGCAGAATAACACAACTTTGGTTATCTCCATCGACAGTTTTAAATCCAGCCTGGAATCAGAATCCTGCCCTTCTCTACTCTCCACCTGCTGAGTGGTAAAAAGCCTGATGGTGGGCTTCCTGAGAAAACCCTGACAGTACATGCAGACAGATCCCACATTAAGACAGATGTGTCTTAATCCTCCCTGGAAACAAGGGTTAACACCGCCATTCAGGAGAAACTGTCTCTGCTCCAGGCTTTTCCAGAGCTGAGGGACAGATGCACAGTTGCCTCCTCAGTGTCAGTCTGATGGGGATGGATTTCCTGCCTCCTCTTTCACCCTGGTCAGTGCCTCAGGTTTCCTTGGGAAATACAGATTTCTTTTGGAAACCCTTTCTCTAGTTTACTGTCAGCTCTTACTCTACTTCTTTAGAGCCAAGCTGACAAGCTGGTTAAAAAGAGTTAGTAAATATTTTAGGGCTGTGGACTATTTGGTCTCTGTCACACCTACTCGACTCTGCTGTCACGGAGCCAAAACAGCCATACACAGCATGTAAAGGAGTGGGCACGGATGCAATCCACTAAAGTGCTGTTTATAAAAGCAGCAGTGCAGGAGTTGAACCATGCACTGCAGTTTGATGAATCTTATCCTAGTATATCTGGCCACTGGGTTCTTCACTCTCTTCAGGTTACGGATGGGGTGTGGGGCACAAGACAAAACAATGAGTCCAGCTCAGCTTGCATTTCCCTCAGAGCCAAAGCACAGAAGCTGTGCTCGTCTTACAATGCCACAGCCGTGAAGTTCAGAGCAGCTTTACAGACATATGATTGAGGGACCAGAAGTTCAGTGGCTGTTCCTGGATGAAGATAACCTCAGAAAGAAAGTCATACAGGTACTCAGGTCTCGGGGACCCATTTCTCCCACTCAAATCTGCACTGCTCATCTGATATAGTCCTTCCTTCTCATCTAATAGGAAGGAGGGTTCTTATTTCCAGTTGTCATGTTCAGAGGAGAATAATTTCTTAGACTTGGTGATATTTACTTTTTAAAAAACTCAATCATTGACATGGACTGGAATCTGTTTATAGAGTTGCTATGGCAATGAAATCCCAGGGTGAGGACTGAGAAAAGTAGGACAATTGGATTGGATGAGAATAAATGCTTTTCAAATCCCACCCGAAAGGGAACAAACAAGGCTATTTTGAGCTAAAAGGAGTAAGACATATCCTGATTGCAACAGGACTTCACAGGACTTCTCTGCCCTTAGTGTGGCATTCTGCCTGGATGACAGCAGTGACATTACTGAACTGATGTCCTCCCATCATCCTGCATAAGTTCCCAGAGGCCCACCCATGTGTCATTCAGGTCTGTAACCCTCATTGTGCAGCTCAGTGCATGAAGAAGCTTTTGTATAGCAGCCATGACCTTAATATAAGAGGTTTACCCCTCCCAATTTGGTTTCCTTTTCCAGAACCCAATGCTTTCCTTCCTGTGACATATTTCAGAGTGCAGGGTGGTCCTAGGAATTTCAGCTCCACTTCAGCCTCAGCCAAAATGAGGAAAAGAAAAGGCATATTGCCTAGTATTTCAAATCAGGTCATACAAACACTGTGGCTTCTCAAGAATATCACAGCCTCAAGAATAAATGAAAGACAAGCACTTCATTAAATTGAAGCAATGAGATTCCTTCTATCTCAAGGTCTATACAAATTGTCCTCTTAGGTTTTGTAATGAAGGTAGGAAAAAAAGCTCTTTTCATCTCCCTCTAAACACAAATACTGCACCAATTTTGCTTCATGCCTCTGGGAAAGTTTGGAAATGGTAAGCTCTTTTCTTCTGGTATCTTTTGGTTTATCCCATGGCTTGAAGTCTATAGAACTGTTCCCTTTGCCTAAAAATACCCTTCAGGTGATCCAGTTCAACTCCTGTGATAACTGACTGTTCAGCCAGGCTATGTACTAGAAGTTGTCATGGTCTGGATAAGTGTCCCCCCAAAAGCCCCTGATTTAAAAGCTTGACCCCAGCACTACTGGGAGTAGTGAGGTAGGGTCTACTTGGAGGGAGTCAGGTCATGCAGGGAGGGGTGCATCCTAGAAAGGGACACTGGGAACCAGGCCTCTCTTTCTTTTCTGTTTTTGCTCCCAGACAAGAGATGAAGGGGTCTCCTCCATCACATGCTCTCACCATAATGTATGGTGCCCCCACCACAGGCCCAAAGCAGCAGAGCTAATTGCTCATGGATGGAAACCTTCCAAACTGTGAAGCAGTTGACTAATCTCTGGTCCTTGTTAGAGTAATAGGAAAGTTAACACAGAAAACTTAATCCATAAAATCATGCTAATGTATCTTATCTGTAGGTGGAGCCTTGAAAGGTTATTAAGATTTGATACCCTGAGAGTCAGGACCTCCTTGATGGAACTGGTGACTTCCTAAGGGACTCAGGTTGATGCAGACTTGTTCTATCTTGCCATGTTATGTCCTCCACCATGCTGAGATACAGCAAGAAGGCCTTCACCAAATGCTGAGCAGATGCCAGTACTATGCCCTTGAGACTTTCTCAGACTCCAGAATTGTAAACTTCTGTTCTTTATAAATTATTCTATTTCAGGTAGTTTGTTAGAACAAGCAGACTAAAACAGAGGCCCTGCTCCACCTGGGACTATAGACCAATACACTTCTGAAAGCTATCTGGGACTACGTGAACTATTATGGGCCACACTTCATTTTCCTCTACTACCCCCAACTTTTAGTATCAACCATGTATGGACCTTCTACCACCTTAGGCTGGAAATCTGACTCTATGATTTTCACCCTGGGATCTTTTGTGTCTTAGGTTTCATTTTTTAAAAGTTGCTATTTCCTAGATCATCTCAGAAAACCAGAAAAGAGGGGCTGTTTCTTTTTTTCATGATGGTAAGAATTAAACCCAGGGATTTTACACTGAACATTACTAGCCCCTTGCCCTGTCCCACCCCTCCCCAACCCATTTCTTCTCTTCTGAGTCAGGGTTTTGCTAAATCCCTAAATTACCTAGGTAATTTACCTTGGCTGGTAATTTGGTGTCTTGCAATGATATATCCTAGGTAAATTACCTACGCTGGTAACTTAGTGTCTTGCAATGATCTATCCTTGCAATTCTCCTGCCTCAGCCTTCCAGAGGGAGTGTGGAGTGCATTTTTAAAAATGATATATCTTTGCTGAACCTGTAGTGAACAAAAATCTCTTATACAATGTCCAACCTTTGCAAAAATGATCCAGCCTTGTATTCTTTCAGAAAGGCTCTTCAAACTGAGATATATTTACTGAGCACCTGTTATAGCCACTTACTATGCTAGGCCCTGGGAATAACAGCAAATAAGATAAAACAGGCATTGGCTCTTCCCTGGCCCGTGTAAGAGAAAGGGAAAAAGAGAAAGACACAGAGAGGGTGAGGGTGAGGGCAAGAAGGAAAAAGAGAAAGAGAGAAAAAGAAAGAGAAAGAGGAGGAGGAGGAGAAAGAGAGGGAGGGGAAGAGGGAGAGAAAGAGAAGGGGAAAGGGGAGGGGAGGGAATGGGGGCCAGAG
>PVJX010047449.1:0-11868 GCA_004027295.1 Dolichotis patagonum
GGCCACTCTATGGTCCAGGAGTTTCGGGTCCCAAAGAGAGAGCCTGAGATGCTGCTTTCTGGGAGACTTCCTGGGCGTGAAGGGCGGGGCTATGGGCCCAAACAGACCTGGCCCAGATGCCGATCTCCAGGCAGTTCCTTGCGGATGAAGGGCGGGCCTACCAGCCCCAAAGATTCCCGCTGAGATGCAGGTCTGCACAGACTTTTGATCCAAACAGCCCAGGCCACTCTATGGGTCCGGGAGTTTGGGGTCCCAAAACTTATTCAAAAATTTTATATTTAGTGATACCTTATGTATAATTTTAATATAAATTGGTTTCTCTCAAAATTTCATAAATTATTTTCCATGATAATAAAAGTTACAGCCTAATTTTAAATGGCTATATACTTTTCTTTATATTGCCATTTGTGTAGTTATCTACAAATGAGAAAATGTGAAATTCTTCTACTTTTTAATGTTTTGAAAATATGATAAAATATATAGCTAGCTAGATAAATAAAAATATCTGGACAAGGTTTCATGTCTCCCCTTATTTTGTTAAAAATTAAATTTTGAAGTAAAATAAAAATTATAAAAACTTAGAAGCATCCTGTGTTTAATTACACTTCCAATTATTGATTCTGTTTGTATATTTTATATTAGGTAAATATACTAGTTAAGTTAAAAAGTGTACTACACACAGAAAATAAACATTACGTGATCTTACTCATACACAGAATCTATAAAATGCATCTCAGAAAAATAGTAGAATTTTAATTAACAGGAAATGGGACATTGTTAAAGAGTGTACGTTTGTGACATACTGATCAAAGAATGTATTCAGTCCTTAACAATGCTTTTGTGCACTTTACTTATGTGATGACACAAATGTTATTTCCCACATCCAAGAGTGCCCCACTGTGTCCTTTCCCCAATCAATATCACTCCTTTAATCACAGGAAATACTGTGATTCATCACAGATTAATTTTGATTTTATTATGATTTTACCTGAAGCAGTATTATAATATGCTCCCCTCCGCCTTGCTTTTCTCAGCATGGTATCAGCTCACTATTATTCAACCTTGTTGTATATTTTAATAGTTTTTTCATTGTTATTTGGAGACCATTGTATAGGCAAAGTCCAATTTTTAACCGTTCTCCTACTGATAATTACATTGAGAGATTTTCTGAGATACTTATTTTTTCAACTTTGCTGAGGTATAATTGAAAACAAAAAAATTTGTATGATTTGATATATGTAACAATGCAGTTATTACATTAAATGAATTACTGCAGCAATCACATTACACAATTCTCATTTGATTGCTTGTATTTGTGGAGCCAGAAGTTTTATGAATATACCATCAATAAATTTCTAGTATACAATAGGGGACTATTAGCCATAATCACCATGATATACATTAGGTTCAGACAATTTATTCATGTTATAATTGAAAGGTTATAATCTTGATCAAAATCTCCCCATTTCTCCCATAACTCATATCAAGGTAACCAACAACTCTCTATTTCCCAGAATCTGAATTTATTAAATGAACAAATAGGATCATAGAGTATTTGTATTTTGGTAACTGGCTTATTTCACTTAGAAGAATGTTTTTCAGATTCATTTATATAGTTGAAAGTGGTAGGATTTCTTTCATTTTTTTAACACAACAGTACTCCTTTTTGTATACATATTATGTTTCCTGTATTCATTCACCCATTGTTTTATTTTATGAATTAAGTTTACTGGTAAATTTCAGGTATAAATAATTATCATTTTCATTAGAAGGAATTTGTACTTGTATATAATATAACTTCATTCTTTTTTTCACATTCCCCTACCTTGCCTTTAGCCTCACTTCCTCTTCTTACTTACAAAAGCATTGTTGGTGTTTTCTCTTTTATTCTCAAATTTTTTTATCTTCCTTTCCTCCATGTTCACTTCCCCCTCTGTAGTTCCTGTTCCCATTTATCATTTTATTCCTACTTCACTATATGTATTACACATTTTGGTCCTTATTGACACCTTCAGTTTCTGACACCAGAGAAACAATGTGGTTTTCACACTGTGTATCAAATATATTTCATATATAAAATTCTTGACCTCACATTTGTAAGGCAGCCACTGTGCCGCTGAGCTACATCCCTGGCACAAATTTATTTCAATTGAGAAGATGACTCATCAATCCTGCTGCAGTTTATTTACCTGCTCTGGGCTACAAGCCAAGTAAAGGACACTAGGTTGTGCTATCAGCTACTCTGCGTGCTGACCTCAGTTGAACTCTCTCCAAAATGGCTCTCAGTTAATCATCTTCCCTGCAAGATATCTAAACCACGACAACTCACCAAGCACTGAAGCCCCTTGTGTCTTTTCCTTCACTGCACTGTTGTCCTTCTCTATGCATGCCTCTGGGGTGCCTGGGAGTCAGTGCATTTGCAGACTTAAGCCACCCCTCATGTAGTTAATCCAGACTCAGGAAAAAAAAGTGCTAGCTGTCTTCTCCTTCTTTACAGAAGTTACTCTCTTGGCTCTCCCCTTGGATTTCAATTCTCACTTAAGAGCCTTCTGCGTTCATATGGGCACATTTCCCTCCTTCTCTTCATGTTACTACATTCCAGTGTCTGGACTCCAAGTCTTAAAAAGATTCTTCGTCTTCTGTTCACCACTCCACATCTTTCTGGAAGTTCCTGCATGCATTCATCTGTTTAAGGACATAGATTGTTTAATTAGTTGGTCAGTTTTGCTTTTCCTTTTCTTTATGATTTGTTCTTGATATGAATTATGTACATACAAATTAATACATTTATTTATATACATGTCTGGATTTAGCATCAGGGAAATGCTAGCTTCCACAATTAAATTTGGAAATATTCCTTCACTTCCAATTTCATTAAAGAATATGAGAAGTGTTGGTGTAATATCTGCACTGAAGTTCATATACAATTCAGTCACAAATCCACTGTATCCTGAGCTTTCATTAATAATCTTTTTACTGCTTCAGTTTCCTTGCCTGTAACAGGATTAGTCAAGGTTTTTATATTTCTTTGGTTCATTTTTGATAATTCACATGCAACAAGGAATCTTTCAGTTTGCTTTGAATTTCCTAAATTACTGTGGTGTAGGTTCTTAAAACAGTAACTAATAATTTTTTGGATTTTAGTGCTATTTGTTGTGATTTTCTCTTTTACATTTAACAGTGCACATATCTATGTCTTTTCTTCACTGTTCTGGAAGAATTAGGTAGATCATCTATTGTTTATTTTTCTGAAGAGGTATGTCTTAAATGCTTTGATTCTGTTTCTCTAATCTCTGTTTCATTAATTTATGCTCTGATTTTTTAAATTTCCTTCCTTGTGCATCTCAGAATTGGATTTGGAGTGCTCAGTGAGTCTACGGCCATACCACCCTGAACGCGCCCGATCTCATCTGGAGTGCTCAGTGATGTGGCCTTTTGAACTTTGCAGCCAAGAAAAATGGAAACCTGCTCACTATATCTGTTGCAGTCATTCTATTAGATTTTTCCATTGTTGACATTTTCTCTTTCTTGGAGATCCTTGAGAAATTTTTGCAGTGTTTGTTTGTTAGTTATGAATATCTTAATGCTTTCTTTCTTATAAAGGAATTTGTTTTGCCATCAATTTGGAAAGATAATTTTGTAGATTATATTAGTTTGGGTTTGAAGTTGTTTTCTTTTAGGGCTTAAAATATTTCACTCCCTTTTATCTTGGCCTTTGATATTTGGGTAGAACAATCTTCCATGTTTCTAATAGTATTACTCTATAGATAATTTGTTTCTTTCCAATAATAACTTCAAAAATTGTGTCCTTATATTTGGCTTATTGGATTTTGCCTATGATATGTCATTTTGACATTCCTTTGTAATCATTCTTATTTGTGATTTTACATTACTTGCCAGTCTGTATGTTAAATTCTTTCCTTTATTTGAAAATTTTTCTGCTATTACTTTTGTAAACAGTTTTTACTGCCATTTGTGCTGTCTTCTGTTCTCACTAATTCCAGTTAATCGTATGCTACTCTTCCATGCACTATCTACTAGCTAGCTGTTGGATCCATTTTTCATGTTTTAATATTGTCTTTAGGCTATCCATGGGTATATGATCACTGGCATCAACATTGTCTTCCAGTTTGACAGTCTGTTCTCACATTTGCCACTTCCCTGATACATACTTTCAATACAATTTTTAAACTACTATATTTGCTATTTTCTTGCAATACAGTGATTTGCTAAACTGACCATTCATGATTTATATAATTTTGTTTAGTTTATGTAGCTTTTGACTAGTGTCTTTTTAAACTTATTTTTCATTTTGCTCATTAAGTGAATTATCTTCTTAGTTACATCTTCTCTGTTTTCCTAGCAAAATATTGATCTAACTTTTATTTCCTTTTTTAACATTAGCGATAATTTAGCTATGTGTCTTTTAATTTCCTCTCTGTGTATGCCTCGATTACATTTGGGAGAGTTGGAAGTTTTGGCAGCATTTTTTTGCCTGGATTTCTCATGATTTTATATTAGTTGCTGTCATTGGGGTGTATGTGAGTGTGTGTGTGTGTGTGTGTGTGTGTGTGTGTGTGTGTGTAACTTTGAATATTCATTATATTGGAATGATTTTACTGCAATTGTCAAAATCTCTTTAGTTAGTTTCTGCTATCCAGTGTGGTATTCTGGGTGTGTGCAACTACAGGTCTTTGCTTCTCTCTCAAGATCCAGTCACTTCTGATAACTTGTAAGAAGAAGGTACATGGTAATTTGTCGAGCAGCCAATTCTCTAGTAATGCACCATAACATTTTCTGTGACACAGAAAGAAATCACATATTGTCATACAAAGAAAACATATTGCCAGCAAAACTGTGGCATCTTGGTAATAGCAACAAAACCAACATCATAATTGGTAAACTGGATATTGACATACCATAAGAACAAATAATGCACAGCTCAAACATATAATGAGGTCTATAATTATAATATAAAAACTAAGGGACACCACAAAGCATCACACAGTAAATAGCTGCTTAATCCCAAAAGTGTTCTTCCTCTAACAATAGAAAAATATTTAACAGTAGCAGCCTGGAAATAATTATCTACATATTAATAATACTTAATGGTTATAATAGCTCAGATAACAGGAGTATGAAAAAGGAGAATGAAAGAGCTAAAATTTCAAAAATAACAAAAAGATGAGAGAAAAATAAAGAATCCAACTAAAAGGAAAATCAATAGAATTATATGAGGGTAACAGAAAAAACAGAAGAAAAATAAGAATCACCAAATAAGAAAAACAAATGAAAAAATAGGGAAAAAGGGTTAAAAATTATTCAAAGGAACGCACAAGGAACCTTTGAAACAAAACCAAAAAAGAAAGAAAGAAAGAAAGAAAGAAAGAAAGAAAGAAGAAAGAAAGAGAAAGAAGAAAGAAAAAGAAAGAAAGAAAAAGGAAAGAAAGAAAGAGAAAGAAAGAAAGAAAGAAAGAAAGAGAAAGAAAAGGAAGAAAGAAAAAGAAAGAAAGAAAAAGGAAAGAAAGAAAGAGAAAGAAAGAAAGAAAGAAAGAGAAAGAAAGAAAGAAAGAAAAAGAAAAGGAAGAAAGAAAAAGAAAGAAAGAAAAAGGAAAGAAAGAAAGAGAAAGAAAGAAAGAAAGAAAAAGGAAAGAAAGAAAGAGAAAGAAAGAAAGAAAGAAAGAAAGAAAGAAAGAAAGAAAGAAAGAAAGAAATCCATTAGCATTTCTCTTTGGTTTCAAAAAAGTATTTTATTGCCAGACTCTTTCATTTTGGAATCCAACATATATTCCTAAGACTTATTTTGTTTTCACATTCCTCACTTTTTTGTATGTGAATAGTGGATCTTGCCCTGCGTTTCCCACTAGGCATAGTCAATGATGTCCACCCTAAAGCTGTAGTCACTTCAAAAATCTCTCATTTTCCATGTCCCTTTGTGCACCCCAAGTCACAGTCTTCTCTACCTATCTTTATCACTTGTGAGTTTGTGCAGTATCCCCTGATCCAAAGGCCCAATTCATATGGAAAGAGTGTAGAGAGCCCTCTTTATATACCGCAGACCATGATAACTGTCTAAGCTAAAGTGTATTTTTGTTCATACTGATAAGTTGGAAAATAAAACAAGCAACTGAATTTTGTGTTGATGCAGTTGTGTTAAACAGCCCGCTGTACTTAATGCTGGCACTTTCAGACCCGGTCCCTTCTGGAAGCCACATTTGCCCAGCCTGCATTATCACCATGGAAGGCAGGGATGCTATGCCTTTCTCAGTGCAAGTTTAAATTTTTAGGGGGTTCTCTCAGGCATGCATTCTCTCTGAAACTGTTCCCTGTCTTTCTCTCCCATCCAGTCACTATGGCAGGGCTAAATAAGAAATCCTGTAATACAGCTCCTCTTTGTTGCTCAACAATTTGGTCACAAAAATTAACTTCTTTCCAGAATACCTCCTGATTTAACCCTTTCAAATACGGTGGGCACTGAATTGGACTTCCTTTATCCAGCCTGGCTTATGGAAGCAGTCACTAACAAAATAAAATGCCATGCTGTCATTGCAGTTTGGAATAGCATTTACTTCTTGTAGGGCTTGGACTTCCAGCCCTGTCCTCTGCCTCCCTGGAGCTGCTGTCCCTCTCTGGGATTGCCTTCCTTCAACGGAGATAGAGTTTCTTCTGTGAGAGATGAAGACGGGTTCATTTCTTTCTCCGCTCTGTGGTCCATCTCTCTGGCCCTCCACAGTTTAAAATCTTCCAACTATCTTCCTCCAAATTCCCAGAAATTAACCACTCTGCTTCTCTTTACCAGATTCTGGTTGTTTACATAAAATTTATATTTCTTAACTAATCTTGTTCATGCATTTTATTCTTGTGTTGAATTATCTCCCTGTTGCTTACTTGAGCTTCTCCAAAATGATTATTTTTAATTCTTTCTCAGGAAAATGTTTGTTCTCCACTTCTTAAGTGTTGATTAATTAAACTTTACTAATTTAGTTTCACAATATCACATATACCTGACTCTGTATGACCCACTGTAAGAGTAAACATTTTCTTCAGTCTTTACAGTTTAGTTGCAGCAGTTGAATACCATTTTTTGATTTCTTGGTCTGATGCAATTGCCTCTTGAGTAGTATTTAATTGACAACGAAGACTGTTCATTTGGTTATCACTAAGTTCACTGTTCATAGTCATTTTATCAGTGGCTTGAACAAGACTAGATATTATCTAGTACTGAGAAAACTAGATGGCTTCTGGGACTTTGTTCAGTACTGAGATCACTAGGAAAATAATCAGTGTAAGGGTATGCAACTAGAGACTGTTAACTGATATGAATTTGGCTGTGGTTTCCACTTTGCCTATGACAATACTGCTTGCAGAACATTAATTGTATACTTGTGCAGATAGATCAGGCCCCAGTTCTCAGCTGAAAAAGGCTATAACTGAATCATAGGTCTGTACAACTTTCCATAGCCTTCCTGTGAACTTGCCTCCAAGCACTGTCACCTATTATAGCTAAGCAAGGATGAATCTAGGTCATAAGATTGTTTTAGCATTCACAGTCACAAAAAATTCACTCAATCTGTTCCTTGAAGCATAGTAAGCAGATTGCTTCTAGGTTCCTTGGAAAATGCTATTGGTGGTAGAAACAAAGCCAAGCATCACAGTAACAAAGTCCAAATTTGTATGAATCTGTTTCTCAGTTTGTATGTAGATAATCTGTTTCTCTTTTCTATTTTATCAATTGTGTGTACTTTTGAAATTCTAATGGCTGAGTTACTTTCGTCTCAATGTTGAGACAAAACACCCACTGCCTAAAATTAAGGGAGGAAAGTTTTATGTAGCTCACATTTTCTCCGGGTTTCAGACCATAATCAGCTGGCTCCAAAGTAAGGTGACTTCTTGAGGGGCAACAGTTCATGACAAAGGAAGACAGCAAAATCAGCAAGTGCAAAAAGGGGGAGATTTAGCCTCTTTTCCTCCCTTATATTTTATGCAGGCTATCTGTCTTAGGTTGTGTCCTCTACATTCTAAAATGTAGAACTGCTGAGTCACTTAGGAAACTGTTAAATTTCTCAAGTTGATCCAATAAATCAACCATTACAATATCCTAGAGCATTATTAGCTGCCCTAGGGTATGTTTTCTACATCCTAAGATGTAGGGTCACTTAGTCAAGCTTCTAATCATCTCAAACTGATATAATGCATCAACCATTACAATTTATAATTATTTTTCCATTTTTAATGTATTGACTTCTTTGTCAAAATATAACAACCTGCTTTTGGTCTTTTGAAAGTTTTTGAATTAATATGTTTTTATCAAATATTAGTACATCTTCCTCAGATGTCTTTGGGTTACTTTTTCACTGCAGGATCTTTTGTTCATAGTTTTTGTTGAACCTATTCCTATCCTTTATGTAAAGTTGTTTACTTATATAAATTTTATAGTTTGATCATATTTTTGCATACTACTAATCTGTCTTTTGTTTGGAAAATTTGATATATTCAAGTTTAGAGTAATTAATGTAAAGAAAGACATATTTTTTTATTTCTTTATTTATTGGTTATATTTTTGTCCATTATTTACTCAAATACCTTCACTTGGTTTAATTATTTTGTGTAGTGACATGTTTTGATTTTTTCTCATGTTTTGATATATAAGTTGATTACCATGAGGATTTCATGTAACATTCTAAAGATACAAAGGTCTAATTTGAATTGATAAGAACTTAATTTAAATTGCAAACAAAATGTGTACTTTTACTCATCCCTTATTTCATATTATTTTATCATAAATTAGATCTTTAAATATTATGTAAATATTAATATAAATTTAAACTTTGTATACTTTTCTATACAAGACGGAATGTGTAATAACTTGAAATATAAGAATAATGCTTTTATAGTTGTACATATATTTACCATTTCTAGAGAATTATATTAAGTTCCTATTCATTATTCTTACATTTCAAACTGAAATGCTTCATTTCTTTTAGAGAAGGTCTAGTGCAAATTAACTCCTATAGCTTTGTTTATCTTAGAATGTTTTGAATTCTTCCTCACATTTGAAGGACAATTTTTCTAGATATGGCCTGCAAATTTTCTCAAAATGTTATTGAAGATTCCTTGTTAATGACAAATTATTTTTATCTTCTTTAATTTTTCTTTTTTTCTATTTCTTTAGATAGTTTGTTATGATATAATCCTTTATGAGGCTTTTTGAATATATCCTACTTGGATTTCTAACAATGTCTTGCATTTATAGATCTATGGTTTCCTCAAGTTTGAGAAGATTACAGCCATTTTTAAAAAATATTCTTCTAGTCTTTTCTCATGCTTCTTCCAGAACTCTCATAATTTGTATGTTGGATAACTTGATTCTGTCCAGTAAGTTTTTTGACTGTAAACTTTTCATTGTTTCTCAAAGTTCATAATTTCAAATGTCACATCTTTAGGTTCACTGTATTGTCCAATTTCTTGTCACTCAGGTGCAAATTACCTGGCATCCAAATGTATTTTTTTTTGTTACAGTGATTGAACTCATGACCTCACACTTGCCAGGCAGGCGCTTGTGTCACTGAGCTGTATCTTTGATCCCAATATTCACAGTTTAAAAGAGGAAAGATTTCATTTGCCCCATGGTTTAAGGGGATTCAGTCCAATATTGGCATGTCCCAAGATAGAAACATCATTGTGGTAGTGCATAGCCAAGCAAAGATATTTAGTTCCTTATGGTCAGAAAGTACAATAGGATAATAGTGAAGAAAGGACAGGACTAGAGTCATGCGTAGTGTCCAAAGCCATGCTTCCACATACATGCAAAAGTGTGCTCTTACTATTCCCCTAAGGGGTACCCAAGCTAATCATGTTGACACAGTTAAATTTATCCATCACATTCCTTATCAATTTGTCACACAAGCACATTTCCTTAAACCATACTTAATCTCAAAATAAAGATAACAGCAACTTTATAATTGCAGCTACCATTATACACTTGTCCACAGAATATCCAGAAACAAATTAATGCCTTCCCCAAAGTCTCAACAGTTACAACTTTTCACAAAACTCCAACTCAAAGTCTCTTCTGAAACTCAAGACAAGTCCTTAGCTGTAAACATCTGTAAAACTAAAAACTAAGAATTACATAATTCTAAGGCACAATGTTACAGGTTAAATATTCTAATTCTAAAAGAGAGACAGAGGAAAAGAAAAAAGTAGCACTAAAACAGAATCAAAACACAGAAGGGCTCATATTAAATCCTGTAGCTATATATCTAGCACCTAGAGCAGAGTGGTAAGATGTGAGTTCCAAAGGTGGTGTGCAACCCCATCATTTTGAACTTGTTTTTAAAGCTACATGGTTTGTCCCTTGAGCTGGCTTTGCTCACTGTATAGCTTTTCTTAGCTGAAGTTCCTCATTCCTGGCATGCTTGATTTCTTAGAGTTTTCACTGTAACTTTAGCTTCATTCCCACAGATTCACATATCACTGTTTAAAGGGCACATTGCCCAGCCTCCCTAATCTTACTTAGAAATCTGCATGGAAGCATCCATGACCTATAACTCTTGAACTCTATATACCAATAAACTCAGGATCATGTGTACAATGCCAATGTCTTCAGCTAGCCTGAGCAGTACACAGGCCCACATGGGTCATAGCATTAGCAACCTATATGTGTTTGGATAGTTGAGCATAATAAAATGAATTACAAATAATCAGTTTCCCAGGGAACTTTCTTGACCAAGGGTGCCAGATATGCTTTTTTTAAATGAAAAGTTAACATGTCTGTATCCTTGCTACTACAAGGGATCTTGCTGATTTCTGAAACGGTATCAAAAGATCACACACCTAGAAAAAGCTTTACTAAATTCCTAGAGGTCTCCTAGGACAATAAATGACATGATTAATTTCAATCACAATTACCGACTTTGCTACCTACCCATATCTTCTAATTGGACTCACTAGAGGATTTTATAATTCAAATAATTGAATATTCAGTATTTCCAGTTCCAGAGTGTCTGTTTTATTCATTTGTATAATTTATTTCTCTTTGTTGAAAATTTCATTTTGTCCATATACAAAATTTCACATTTCCTTTAGTTCATTACTCTTGAACATATTTGAGACAGTTTGTTTTATAGTTTTTATTAATCCGATTTTTGTGCTTCTTTAGAGATGGTTTCCAAAAATTCATTTTCTTCCCTTAAGTAAGTCATACTGCCTGGTTTCTTTATGTTTTAAATTTGCTTGGTAGCTGCTGTTGAGAATTGGTCTGTTGTAAACCAACCACTACTCCTGGTTTTTGCAAATTAGCTCTGTGCAGGGAACATTATCTGCTGTTTTACTGTCAAATTTTAATTTTATTTAGGATTACTTTAAGTTTAGTGTTCTTATGTATTTTTCTAGCAGCAGCTTCTCTGATTCTTTTCCACTTTCGTGACTGTTGTTGATTTATAATATAATAATTTCCCAGAAAGTATGTGTAATTTAAGCTCTTCCTTGGGCAGATAGTCTATTTTATGTCTCCAACAAAAAATATCTTGCCCTAAACTTCTCTCAGTCAGTAGTTAATTGTCTAACAATTTTTATTTTCAGTGCTTGTATTCTGTTTTTTCTCAGCCTGACATCTGAGTTATAATTGTGGTTTAAGAAGCCCCCAGATAAAGTTAAAAGCTTTAAATGCAGTGTTCTCAGGTTCCTCTATTGAAAAGGGAAAAATTGAAACTGTATGGGGATTGAAAACCTTGGTTTTTAATCTCTCAGCCAGTCACCTATGGGTTTTAGTTTTTCCAGCACTCATACTAAAGAGCACCAACATGCTTTAGCCAGCCTGAACTCCAATTTAGGTAGGCAAAGGCCTGTCACTCAGGCATCCCGCAG
>PVJX010047450.1:0-11867 GCA_004027295.1 Dolichotis patagonum
GCTGCAAACAGCAAGCAGGAATCAGCAAGAGAGAGACACCCCTTCTTCCTGCCATTACATCACATCCTGGCTCCACCCCCCTAGGAGGGTGTAGCACTAACACCACCAATCCAAGCACTAGACAATGAAGCAATCACAAATGCACAATGCAAATACATGAGTCCTGGGGGCCACTGACATAAACCATGACACCCTCCCCCCAGCTTAGCAAGTGGGAGCCAGTGAACTACACATCTTGTGAAAAGATTGGCTATGCTATTTAGTATGAACTCCCCATATGCAAAGATAAGGACAACCATTTGGAAGAAAACAAGAGACAATATGACAGATAGTGAAGATCTCTGGTTGTCTAGATTTGAAATTTATGCTTTCTTTTGTGTCATTCTATTCTGTTTTGTTGTTTAATTTTACTCCCTTTTAAGATAAAATAAAAAAAATTTAAAAAAAGAAAATATTTCTCAGAATCAACAACCAGGATCTGATCTTATTAAAAAGTTTTTGCACGTCAAAAGAAATCTCCAACAGAGTGAATAGAAAACCTATGAATTAGGAAAATATCTTAGCCAACTGTCCCCCAGACAAAAGACTTTTATCTGGACCATATAAAGAAATAAAAAAAATCAGACCCCCAAAATTAAAAGACCCAATCAAAAAATGGGCATCTGAGATGAATACACCCTTCACAAATGAAGAAATACAAATGGCAAATAAATATATAAAAAATGTTCAGCATCATTGGTTATATAATAAATGCAAATTAAAACAATGCTAAGCTTCCATCTCACTCCAGACAGAATGAACAACTTCATAAAATTAACTAATAACAAATGCTGGAAGGGCTGTGTTGAAAAAGGAATACTTTTCCACTGTTGGTGGGAGTGTAGATGGTGCAACCATTGTGGAAATCAGTATGGAGAATCCTCAAAAACAAACTAGAATTAGAGGTTCCAGAATTAGAGGTTAGAATTAGAATTAGAGATTCAACTCAGGTATTCTGTTTCTGGGTATTTTCCTGAAAGAATTAAAAAATCATACCACAGTGATATATATGCATCCATGTTTATAGCAGCAGAGTTTGAAATAACTAAATCTTAGAAAGAATCTAAATGCCAATCAACTGAGGAATGGATAAAAAATGATGTCTTTTTATACAATGGAGTACTACTCAGCCATAAACAAGGATGGACTTTAAACTTATATAGGTAAATGGATGCAGTTTGAGACCATACTTATAAATCAAATAAATGAGACTCACTTGGGTAAAACTCATATTGTAGCCCTTATGTAAGAAACTGAAATAATAAATATTATATAAAATGTAAAATAGACATTTTGAAATGGGAAGAAATTGTTCAAAAGGAAATAGGATGAAGGAAATGGGAAAGAAAAGGAACAGAAAAGGAAAAAAGTACAAATTTGTTTTGCTACTAATGTGTCTTAGTTAATTGAAATAGAAGGTTTAGGCTAATACCAATTGGAGAATTTTATGCTCGTATCTTGTATCCTGAATTACTTCTTTGAAGATAACAATGTGCAATGTACTAACTCTTGTTATTGTACTTTGTTTTGAACTTTTGCTTCATTTTTTCCATAACATAAAAAACCCCGAGAATGTCAAACATTTGCATAAATTAGTCATGAATTTGCATCATAATATAACCCTGCATACTAACTAGTTGTGGAATAAACAATATTTATATAATAATGTAAAATTATTCAAAATATTAATTGAAGTCAGAGAAATATCTGTATTGGAAGGATAAAAAGAAGGATAATATCAGATCATCTGTTGGTGGACAGTATTGCACCTAAAATCATCACCATGTGGATGCCACCAAGGTCTGCTTCCAGTTGGAGCAGTAGCCAGGCTTTTCTCTCTCTTGGCTTTCAGGATTTAGCTATTATGCACTGTGTTGCTATAATCACCAGTATGCATGTGTCAGTGTAGTATATCTGTAACTCTTTCAGGAAGATACCCAGAAAGGGAATGCTAGAGCAAGTAGAATTTCTGGTTTTAGTTTCATGAGAAATCTCCATGTAGATTTCCACAGTGGTTATACTAGTTTACATTCCCAACAAAAATGTAGAAGAATTCTTTTTCTCTCACAGCTTCTCCAGCATTTATTATTTCATTTCTCACTGATGGCCATTCTCTCTGAAGTAATATAAAATATTAGTTTAATTTACATTAAAGATAAAATCCCCAATTTAGTTTACATCTCTTTAATAGCTGTCTTAGTTACTTTTTACTCTTCACTGAGACCAAATACCTGATGCCCAAAGTTGGGAAAGGAAAGGCTTATTTCTTACAGTTTTTGGAGGTTTTAGTCCATACTCAGTTGGCTCCAAGGCAGGGTGGCATGGCGTGGCCACAGTTCATGGTGGCTGCCAACAGCAAAGGGAGAAACTGGCAAGAGAGAAAGACACACCTTCTTCCTTCCATCACATCACATCCTGGCTTCACCCTTAGATGGGTATAGCACTGACACCCTCAATCCAATGGCGCTAGACAATGAACCAATCACAAATGCGTAATGCAAAGGCACGAGACTTGGGGATGGGTTTGTGGCCATTGTTTGTGTAAAAAGGAAGCTAACTTTTGTATACTGATTTTTTACTTTGCAATTCTGTTGGATTCATTTATGAATTCAAGCAGGGTTTGTTTGTGAGTGCTTTCTTTAGAATTTCCTACACATAAAGTAATGTCATCTGCAAAAAAGACAAATTTATATCTTCCATCCCAATTTGGATGCTGTTTGTGTATATATGTGTATGTATGTGTGTGTACATATGTGTACTAGGAATTAACACAAGGGTACTCTACTACTGATTTACACCACAAGTCTCCTCACATTCTTTTTTGTTTTATTAAGACCTAACATTTCCAGGTGAGATTCAAATGTGCAATCTTGAATCTCTCTTCTTTTTTCTTTAACTGTTTGCTTGAGTGAAGATTTCTAAACTACATTAAATAAAAATCATAAAATTAAATGTCTTTGCCTTGTCCTGATTTTAGAAGAAAACTAGCAAGTTTTTCATTGAATATGACATTGGCTGTAAGCTTTTTATATTGGCTTAAATATGTAGAGTCAGTTGTCTCTTTTAATTTGTTTAGTATTTTTCATCATCTTGAAAAGATGCTAAATTTTGTTAAATGTTTTCTGCATTTAACATAATCATGTGGCATTTGTCCATATTATTAATGTATTTTACAACTTATTTCTAAAATGCTCCCAAAATTCTCATGGGTATGTAAAATGTTTGGATTATGGTAATCATCATCAGTGGAATTATCCATTTATGAGTTTGGTAGTTGAATGTGCTGTTAGGAGGTGGAGCCTGATTGGAGATGGGGCAGGGGAGTGTGACCTGAAAGGGTATATTCTTGTCTTCAGCTCCACCCTTTCTTGTTCTGCTTCCTGGCTGTCAGTGATTGAACACCTTTTCCTTCACCGTGTCCATCTGTCACCTTGTTTCTGTCTTAGAGTCCAAAGACCAATGACTGTACTCATAAACCAAAATCAACCTATCCTCCTTTAAGTTGCAGGTGAGAGTATTGTGTCCACTGATGACAAAGTCAGTAATATAATGTATATTAAATTGATTTTTATATATCAAATCACACGTACTCTAGGAAGAAATCCTATTTGCCCATGGTATGTAATTATTTTAATACATTATTAAATTATCTTTGTCAAGATAATATTCTTTAGTGCTAGAGTGAGAGAAAAGAAAGACCCAATTAGTAACAATGGGCAAACAATGTAGTTAAACTTACTGAGCAATGATGAAATGTCAAGAGCTGAGCAGATTTTGTCAATTTGGATATAAATGGATAATGCAAAGAAGTGGAGGATGACTTTCAAAGCAAACCTCTTTTCAGAGGGAAAAAGGGCATTTTCTAAGTGAAGAGGAAGTATTTGAAGATTAATTGCTTCAGTGTGATTTCCTGAGTCCAGTTGTACAAAGCAGAATAGGAGGCTTAAATTTTTGAGAAGTCCACATTCTACTTCTCCAGATAGTCTGTAAAAATATTCATACCTTAATGGAAGGGACTTTGCCAGGGTATTTAATCTGTGAATTTAATTGTCTGTAAAAGTAGGCCTGAGAGATCTAAATTATAAAATGATATAGATTTCATTATTGTCATTGGTCAAATACATTAAATAGTTAAAAACTGTACTACCATTTAGTTGTAGGTATCACTATAACTTATGTCAGTGATTCTGAGGCAAAAGTAAACATCAAGTATCTTTTAATTGGTTAAAAATGTCAAAAAACATCACTAAATGCAACATGTGGCCTCAAGAGACAGCATTCTCTCAGTTGAATTTAGTGGCATATGTTCAAGTTAAGAACTTACACCAGATCCAGTAACAGTAACTAATGGTCAATTCTGAGTTCATCTAACCCAATTCCAAAATCTACGCTCTGTTGTTGGCTCAGAATTTTTGAAGACCAGAACCAGTAAATCAAAGAGGGACGTGTGAGGGTTTCCACTAAACAGAAGCCCATACAAATTGAGTGGCATATTAGAAAAACACCTGTTCTAGGCACAGCACCTTTATGCAAGAGCATAAAAATCACTGACTTGTTAGCAGCCAAATGGCAACCGGTGTTCTTTTGCTGGCAAATTATTTTTGTAGCACATAATACTGATGAAGTATTAATGTCCAGGATAGTCAAATGACTTAAAGGAGAAACAAAAAGAAAAAGATGACCAATCCACTAAAAGTAGGTAAAAGAATGTGAACCACAGTTTTACCAAATAGAAAACACAAATATTTTAAGTGTTCAATTTCATTAATCAATGGAAAATTAAATTCAAAGTGCTATACTGCTATCCACTTTTGTATACTTAAGATTGTCAAAAATTTAAAAAGCTAGAGGTACCAAGGGTGGTAAGGGTGTGAAGAAGAAAGAGTTATCATTTTTTAGTAGGTAAAGTCTAACTTGGTCTAAATGGTGAACTGACTCTGAAAAATTAAATATATGCTAGTAAACCTAAGCATGTATATATATTATGATTAGGTGTATACCTTAGACTCCAACATAGGCGTATACCTTAGAGATTAATTTTTGTTTGTACCAAGCTACATGTACAAGTATGCAAAGAAACATTGTTCATTACAGCAAAAAGAAAAAAAAAACAAATACTGATCAATAATAACATAAATAAATTATGGAAACTCATAAAATTGAAGTAGTAAAATAAATTACCTATAGCATTATATGAACAAATTTGAAAAGCAAATATTTTAGATTGAAAGATGCAAATTATAGAAGAATATACACAATGATCCTATTTTCATAAAATTGAAAATAGGCAAAGCTAAAGACTGCTTCTTAGGAATCCATGTATTAGCAAGGGATTATTTAAATAGCAAGAAACTATTAAAACAAACTTCAGGATAGCGACTATTTTTGTAGTGAGATTAGGCTGGGCACAAAGAGCTTTTAAGAAAGTAATTATGTTCTAGCTTTGCAATTGAATGGTGAATGCAACACATTTACTTTCAGCATTTTCTACATAGCACATGTATATTTTATAGACTTTCATATTATAACTTACTTGCAACAAATGTCTTTAAGCAACATTAAGCTTAAACTGAATACATAACTGCACATTTTTCACAAATAATTCCTGTGGGTTCTTCATCAGCATGTGGTCCAACACAAATAGGCTCGAGAAAGCAGGATCTACTGAAGATGCCACAGGAAAAGGAAAAGTATTAAAGGCAATTGTCCATGGTGATAAGGATGATGGTAACAAAGGCTGCTTCCCCACACTGTGAAGCACACCTGTCTACTACAATCCCAAATCTGAGACAGCGTACAAGAAACCAGCTTATTACTTCGGTGATTGATAGAAGCCAAGATGTGATTATGGAGAAAATGAGCAAAAGAATTGTATTAGACAATGCAAGTGGAACAGTCAAATTTTGTAGATGCTTGCCTTTTGCTTGTCGTATCTTCCTACTTGCTTGTAAACCTCTCATGAAGAAAGTTTGTCTTCTATTTTCTTCCACCCTTTGTAACATCTCTTTCCCACCCATGAGGCTTGAGAGCATGGGAAGCCAGTGCCCATCCAGTTGTAGTATAAATTTCTAGATAAATACACAATAAAACCAATCATTAGAGTCTAGTCCACTCCAAATAATTATCTAGGAACATATTCTAGTGAGTTCCAGAAACAGTTACCAAAGGCTGCTGTGGTTCAAGGCATTTTGCAAACTTTGTATGATAACTGATAGTCACCATACAAACAGAAAGCATACAGAACCAATCTCTTGGCTTTGAGTAGAATTTTCCCTTCTATTGTGCTAAACAAGATTCTCATTTAGTCAGCCCTGGATTCGCTATTTCTTCTCAGAGAAGACTGTTTTTTTCTAGTATGGGTTGTATTTCAGGCTTCAAAAGCAATTCTAAAGTGGCTACATATTCTTCTTCTTTCTTTTCCTCTCCCTTTCTTTGAAGCAAACTCTCACTCTGTTGCCTGGGTTGATCATGAACCCCTGAGAGTGACTCCCCAATCCCCACTTCAGCCTTCACAATACCTGCAAATGCAGTCCATTGCCATGGTGCCTGGCTCAGAACAGGAACACTTTTACTAAAGCACAGATAGCTATGGGAACTGTGATGAAATAAAAGCAAGCCCCAGAGGTACTGTCAGAAGTCTGATCTCAGGCCTGCTGTTTTCCCAGATGTGCTACCTTAATCAGTTTTCAGTTTCTCTAGGTCTTACTGTCTAGAATGATTGTTTTTCAGATGTGCTTAACTCTTTTTGGTTGCTAGAAGAAACAAATAAGAATTATATGAAAAACTATAGCCAGATGTGGTGGCATATGCTTGAAATACCAGCACTTGGGAGGCTGAGGTAGGAAGAGCATACCAAACTCAAGGCTAGCCTGGGCTATAAGCAGCCAGCTTGAACCACATAGTGAGACTGTCTCAAAAAATGCTGAGGGGAGGAAGGGAATGATTTTGTAAATTCTTGAGCATTGTGTAAATGTAAGTAGCCTTAATTTCTTAATTCTAAACCTAAAAATTATACATTCCTAAAAGATCAAGCTTTGAGCTTAAGAATTTTTTTTATTTTAAAGAAAATAAAACAAAAGAGGGCAGAATAGAGCAGATCAAAACAGGACAACATAGGCAACACAGTACTTTACATTAAGACAACCAGACATTAACAGTAGCTATCACAATATCTCTTTCTCTGCTATAGTTGAGTATAGTATCAAATACAATATCAAACATAACAAAATATTATAAAACCATTCAAAGAGTGAAAGAATTACAGGGCATTCTGAAGTGAATAACAGAGACTGATCAATGGGTATTATAATATCTCATTTTTGATAAAAAAATTTTGTTTATACTATCACACATATTCAAATCCCAATAAGACACACTGTGATAGATAGAACCATGGTAAATAGAACCAAGAAGAATAGAAGCATGGTAGTACTTCTAAGAAGGATGATATTAAATCAGCAATAGCTTTCATAATGTTTTGTTTTCTTCAAAACAGCTGTTCATACCATCATGCATGATATAGTAAAACAAAACAAAATAAAACCATTCCCACTGATGAATGAAAACATTGAAAGGCTTCAAAGCTATGAGATGGGGACTCATGCTTACCATAGTCTTATATACTCTTATCAACTCTCATACTAGGGAGACTATACAGTATTTACACATGTGAGTCTGGTTTATTTTGCTTATGAGTATGGTCTCAAGTCGTATCCATTTATTTATGAATATCTCAATATGATCACTCTTTATAGATGGTAGTACTCCATTGTATAAAAATGCCACAACTTTTTGATCCATTCCTCAGTTGATGAGCACTGAGGTTGTTTCCAAGATCTGGCTATTACAAGTTGTGCTGCTGTAAACATGGGTGCACGTATATCACTGTGGTATGATGTTTTCAGATCTTCTGGGAATATGCCTAGAAGTGGAATAGCTGGGTCAAATGGGACCTCCAAACCCATTTGAAGAATCTCCAGCCTGACCTCCACAGTGGTTGCAACAGTCTACACTCCCACTAACAGTGCAGAAGAATTCCTTTTACCCCACAGCCTCTCCAGCATTTGTTGTTGGTAGTTTTTTCTATCCTGGCCATTCTTTCTGGGGTGAGATGGAATCTCATTGTGGTTTTAATTTGCATTTCTCTCATGACTAATGATGATGAACATTTTTTCATGTATTTCTTTGCCATTCATGTTTCTTCATCTGAGAACTGTGTATTCATTTCAGATACCCATTTTTGGATTGGGTCTTTGAATTTCGAGGGTCTGATTTTTTTTTAATTCTTTATAAGTTCTAGACAGAAGTCCTTTGTCTGAGGGACAATCCATTAGGATTTTTTTCCCCAATTTGTGGGTTTTCTTTTCACTCTGCTGGAAATCTCTTTCAACATGCAGAAACTCTTTAATAAGATATGGTCCCAGTTATTGATTCTGGGAAGTATTTCCCATGCAGTTTGATTTTTGTTCATGAATTCTCTTCCTACCCCTATATCTTCGAGGTTTCTACCTACTTTGTCTTCCAACAGATTTAGTGTTTCTGTTTTAATATTTAGATCTTTGATCCATTTAGATTTTAGTTTAGTACATGGTGATAGCCATGGATCTAGTTGTAGTCTTCTGCATATGGATAGCCAGTTTTTCCAGCACTATTTGTTGAATAGACTGTCATTCTTCCAGTGAACATGCTTGGCCCCTTTATCAAAGATAAGGTGGTTGAGTGAGTTTGTGGTTGTGGTTGTATCTTCCAATCTATTCCATTGATCTTCAGGTCTGTTTATATTCTAGCACCATTTTGATTTTATTACTGTAGCTTTGTAGTATAATTTCAAATCAGGGATTGTGATGCCTCCTGCCTTGCCTTTGCTGCTTAGAATTGCCTTTGCTATTCTAGGTCTCTTCTGGTTCCAGATGAATTTTAGGAGTGATTTCTCTAGATCTATGAGGTATGTTAGTGGTATTTTGATTGAGGTTGCATTGAATCTGCATAGTAATTTTGGGAGAATGGCCATTTTCACAATGTTTGTTCTTCCTATCCATGAACAAGGGATGTCTGTCCATTTTCTGAGGTCCTCTGCGATTTCTTTTTTCAAGGTATTATAATTTTCCTTGTATAGCTCTTTTGCTTCTTTTGTGAGATTAATTCCTAAGTATTTCATTTTTTGGGATGCTAGTATGAAGGGTGTGCCTTCTCTTACCTCTCTTTCAGTATTTTTGTTGTTAGTGTATAGGAATGCTATTGATTTTTCAGTATTGACTTTATATCCAGCTACATTGCTGAATTTACTCATTATATCTAGGAGTTTTTCAATGGAGTTTTGGGGATCTTCTATGTAAAGTATCATGTCATCTGAAAATAATGATAATTTAACTTCCTCCTTTCTATTTTTACTCCTTTTTTTTCTCTGTCTTGTCTAATTGCTCTGGCTAGTATTTTCAGTACTGTGTTGAATAGAAGCAGTGACAGGGGACATCCTTGTCTTGTGCCTGATTTTAAGGTAAAGGCTTTAAGTTTTTGGCTATTTAATATGATGCTGGCTGTAGGTTTGTCATAGATGGCCTTTATCACATTGAGGTAAAGGCCATCTATTCCAATTCTCTGTAAGGTTCTTCTCATTAATGAGTGTTGGACCTTATCAAAAGCTTTTTCTGCATCTAAAGAGATGATCATGTGGTTCCTACTTTTGGCTCTATTGATATGGTGAATTACATTTATTGATTTACATATGTTGAACTATCCTTGCATTCCTGGGTTGAATCCCACTTGGTCAGGGTGAATAATCTTCTTGATGATTTGCTGCATCCTATTTGCTAATATTTTATTGAGAATTTTTGCATCTATGTTCATTAGGGAGATTGGCCTATAGTTCTCTTTTTTAGTTGGGTCTTTCTCTGGTTTTGGTACTAGAGTAATATTTGCTTCCAGGAATGACTTAGGAAGAATTGCTTCCCTTTCAATTTCATTGAAGAGTTTGAGGAGTGTCGGCATTAAGTCTTCTATGTATTTCTTGTAGAATTCTGCAGTGAATCCATCTGTGCCAGGGCTCTTCTTTGTTGGCAAGGTCTTAATTACATTTTCAATTTCATTAATCAAAATTGGGTTATTCTGCAGTGTTACAGTTACATCTTCCTGATCCAGCTTTGGTAGTTCATACATATCTCGGAATCTGTCTATTTCTTCAGTGTTATCGAACCTACGAGAGTAGAGGTTTTTAAAATAGGTGTTGATGATCTTCTGTATTTCCACAGAATCTCTGGTAATTTCACATTTTTCATTCCTTATTGCATGAATTTGAGTTTTCTCTTTCCTTTTTTTAATAAGGTTGGCCAGGGGCTTCTCAATTTTATTCTTTCAAAGAACCAACTCTTTAGTTCATTTATCCTTTGTACTGTTTTCTTAGTCTCTACTGCATTAATTTCTGCTCTGATCTTTATCATTTCCTCCCTTCTTTTGGCTTTGGGCTTGGCTTGCTCTTCTTTTTCTAAATGTTTGAGTTGTAGCATCAGGTTGTTTATTTGTGTTCATTCTGTCTCCCTGATGTGGGAACTCAGTGCAATAAGTTTTCCTCTGAGGACTGCTTTCATTGCATCCCACAAATTCCAGTAAGTTGTGTTTGCATTTTCATTTGCTTGTAGATAATGTTTAATTTCTTCCTGAATTTCCTCTGTGACCCACTGATTGCTCAAGAGCGTGTTACTCAGTTTTCATGTGTTTGTGTGGTTTTTGCAGTTGCTTTTATCATTAATTTCTAATTTCATGGCACTATGATCTGATAACATGCATGGGATAATTTCAGTTCTTTTGCATTTACTTAAATACGTTCTGTGGTCTAGTATATGGTCTATTTTAGAGAATGTCCTATGTACTGCTGAGAAGAATGTATATTCTAATGTTGTTGGATGGAAAAGTCTATATAGATCTATCAAGTGCATTTGTTCACAGGTATGATTCAGTTCCTTTATTTTTTTGCTGAGTTTCTGTCTAGTTTTTCTGTCCCTCTGTGTCAATGGTGTGTTAAAATCTCCTGTTATAATTGTGTTATTGCTTATTTGACATTTCATTTCTGTTAATATTTGCTCTGTATAGCTGGGTGCTGTAGAATTTGGTGCATATGTATTTAAGATTGTTATCTTGTCCTCTTGAATTTTTCCCCTAACTAGCATGTAGTGACCTTCTTTTACTCTATGGATCATTCTTGGTTTGAAGTTCACATTGTCTGTAAACAGGATTGCTACTCCTGCTTTTTTTTTTGTTTTGGTTTCCTGTTGCGTGAAGTACTGTTTTCCATCCTTTGAGTTTCAGTCTATGGGTTTCCTTTTGGGTAAGACTGGTTTCTTGTAGACAGCATATGGTTGGATGTTGTTTCTTGATCCATTCTGCCAGTCTGTTTCTTTTGATTGCTGAGTTGAGGCATTTACAATAATGGTTATAACTGTTATATATTGGCTTATTGTTGACATGTTATCTTTCTGCTGTTGTATCTTTAGCTTTCCATTCTATTTAATTGTCTACCTTGCTTGGTGGGTTTATCCTATGTGTATCTAGAATGTCTTTCAGTATTTCTTGTAGGTTTGGTTTTGTGGTCATGAATTTTTTCAGCTGTTCTTTCCATGGAAGTATCTGATTTCTCCATCCTTTTTGAAGGACAGTTTTGCAGGTTATGTCACTCTGGGTTGGAAGTGGTTTTCCTTTAGGATCTGAAATTCTTCACTCCATGCTCTTCTTGACTTCATTGTTTGTGTTGAGAAGTCTGCTGTGATCCTGATAGGTTTTCCTTCATAGGTGATCTGTCTTTTCTCTCTAACAGCTTTTACTATTCTGTTCTTATG
>PVJX010047451.1:0-11870 GCA_004027295.1 Dolichotis patagonum
CCCCCTTTTGTTTTATTCTCTTTTAAATAAAAAAAAATAGAACACTTAGTACTTTATGGACAGAAAAGTTTATATCTGGTAAACTATAGTGCATCTATTATACACTGAAAATCATAAGTATTACTTTTAGATTTGATATGATATTTATAGTTAAATTTTATTCAGTGTTTTGTATTTGAGTACACACTTTAAGTGTTAAACATTTCTCCCTTACACATTTCAGACTGGGTAAGGAAAGTATTTATCTGTATTATCTCCTTTAATTTTCATATAATAATTTTAGAAGGTAGGTGATATTGAACACTCCATGTTACAGATAAGGGAACTTGCATAGAAAAGCCATGGAACTTACTCAGAAACATACAGCATTGGCTGGGGATTTAGCTCAGTGGCATAAGTGCCTGCCTGCCATTCAGCAAACCCACCATCTGAACCAGTATATTCAGATTCCCACGCCAACCAATTTTTACTTTGAAAAAATATATTAATGACTTTCACTTAACTATTTTAATATAAAAATTATTTTTTGGTTCTATCCATTACTAGTATTTTATCATAACCTATGTTTTGGCATATACCTTGCAATTTTTGTCAAATAAAAAATTAAGCTTAGATGTTAAATACATGAATAATTAATTACCTTCATGTTTTTGCTTCATGCATTTTGATTTAGTAATTCTCAACTAGTGCATATTATAAAAATTATTTTCAGTGAAAAAAACTTAAAATTTGGCTTGCACATTTAACTTTTAAATAATTCCTATGTTAATCAACTACATATCATCTATCCGTTAATCATCATTGATGGATAGATGATATGTAGATCGTTTCTAATGCTGCAACAAATACCAGAGCTAATTAACTTATAAACAAAAGATTATAAACAAACTTATAACTTATATAACATAAACAAAACATGATACAAACAAAACATGTTTATAACTTATAAACAAAAGATGATATGTAGATCATTTCTAATGCTGCAACAAATACCAGAACTAATTAACTTATAAACAAAAGATCTATATTGGCTCACAGTTTTAGAGGCTTTAGTTCATGCTTAGCTGGTTACATGGCTTCGTACCCATGGCAAGTTAACACATTGTGGCAGAAATACGGGAAACAAACTGCTTACCAAGGACCTGGAAGGAAAAGAGAGAGAAGAAATGACAGTGATTCCAAAATTCCCTTCAAAATCTGTGAACTAAATAAGCCTTTGCCCTTCTAACTTTGGGTGTCAGGTGTTTTGCCTCAGCAATGAGAAAAGTAAGACAAGTACCACACTGGTGGCCACACTTTAACACCAGGGCTTTTGGAGGATATTCCAGATCCAAACTATCGAAGTGGTATTATGTGGCTAAAGAGAGGTAATCTTGTCTTTCTTACTACATGGGTAGGTAGTTGTGTAATACATGGTGTTTTATGTACTTTTTTCATTGCTGAGACAAAATACCCAACATCTGAAGTTAAAGGAAGTAAGGTTTATTGTAGCTTGCAATATTTAGAGGTTTGATTTCACAGTTAGGTGGCTCCAGGATAAGGTGCCTTGTCAGAGGACCATAAAAGCAGAGAAACAATTCATGGTGGGCCAAGGGCAGCAAGTAGCAAAGTAGTAAGATTGCAAGAAACAGCATTAGCCCTCTTTCTGTCCCTTACATTCTACCCAGGATACATGCCTAGCACTCAAACTCAGGAGGGGCAACCAATCAGTGGGCTCATTTAGTAATCACACACCCTTGATGCCAACATTAAGCACTTAATCCCAGCATCATACACTTTATCCTAGCATCACACACTGCAGATCCAGCCACCTCTGAAAAGTCCCACAGATGAGCACACATCTTTGGGGGGTGTCTAGACACAAGCCACAACACATGGAATAGTAAGTACATCCTTTCTCTGACAGTTAGCAATACTCCTTTTTCAAGCACCTATGTCAGAAAAGTAATGACTATACTGTGTATTTTCATTGTGGTGATTTTTACTATTTGTTGCATCAGTATCACATTGTTTTAGCCATGAAATATCTTGATGGTAGATGAACTCTTTTCAAAATTTCCTTTGCTTTTCTTACTTCTTGCTTTACAGATATTTTATGATTAACTTCTCACATTAAAAATTTATCTGGGAATTTGATTAGAATTAACTCAAATTTTAAATACAATCATGTTTTCTATAGATACTACATATTTTATATAGAATATATGTATATATATAAATGTGTAGATATATGATATATATACTGGTATGTATACACATTCTCAGAGTATTGTATTTTTATGATATTGATTCTGACCAGTTAATAATTAAACTTTTCTTAACTATTTGAGCTTTTCTGTGATTTGTAATGAATTTTATATTCTCCATAAACATTTGCACATTTTTATTATTTATATATATTTTATATTTATTGCAAATGAATTTTCTAAAATGTTTTGTTATTCTTTGTGCTTACTAGAAACACTTAAATTTTATATTTTTATATAAATTCTATAACCAGCATGATTTCACCAAAATTTCTTACTGATTTTAATAGTTTGATGATAAAATCGCTTTTTATATAGTTAATAAAGTCACTAGAGAGTACATGATTACATGAAAGCAATACTATTCATTTTGTGTTTGAAATTCTATTACAATTAAAGTATCTGTTTTTTCATTAATTAGGTTTTTGTTAGTGATCTTGTATCAAGCACTTTCTTTCATGATCAAGAGAACACATCAGAATCACCTGAAGGGATGGAGAAGAAGGGAAGGGGACATAACAAGAATTAAGTTGTTTTGTGGTCATGTGCCAACTCTCCTTGATGAATGTATTTATTATGAACTTCAAACATACATTAATAACAATAAAACATTTTTATAGTATCATCTGGGGAGATTACTAAAAGTAAGTGCTGCACTCCATGCTGAGTTTCTAACAAGTTTCTAGGTGATGCTGATTCTGCTCATCAGAAAATTACACTCTGAGTACTACCAGTACTGCTCTTCCTTACTCCTGAGCTCCTGTCCAATGAGTCATACACTTATGTGAGCTGGTTGGTATTTGCTTGTAACCCTTTTCATATTAGTTTTATTTGATTTCTATTTCCCTGTTCTCATGGTAATAATCAGATTGACTGTGAAGCTCACCCCCTGCTGCTCTCAAAGTACTGTGGCTGCTTATATATGCTTGTCTAATGCCTGTAGTTTATGAGTATCATTTTTGCCCAGACTTCATAGTTGCTTTCCTCATTTGTTCTTTTTATGCCTACTATTCTTATTTAGGTGTATCCCTTCCAAAAATTGTTGATGAAAATTTTCAAATATACAAAAATTGGAAAAATTTTATAGGGAGCATTTATCTACCCATCACTAGTCTACAGTTTACTATTGCATTTGATTTACACACTTCTATCTATCTTTCTACTCATTCATTACACTTTATTTTGTGATGCATTTTTATCCCCTTTTTTGTGTCTTTAAGTCTTTTATCTTTAATTATGTTAGCCATATTTATTCTAGAATCACTTTCAGGTTTTTGGTTTTTCTACCATTACTGGGAGAAAATTGTGGGTGCTGTCTCAGTCAACATACATTGTTTCCCTTTATTTTGTAACTGCATTGTAAACCTATTTTCATTCTTATGGGAATTCTGTGCCCTCTACGTTGAAAACATTTCTATCAGGGAATTTGTGTTTTCTTATTTCATGACTCAGGAGTATGACTGTTACAAGAGCAATTTTTAATGTAATTTTTCTTCTGAAAAAGACAATGTTTGGAATGGATCCAACAGTTTCTCTTTTTCTCTCTCAAACTCAAGGCTAACATAAACTTCCATGTATTCTCCCTAAGCCACTGGGCTTTCTTTGCTCATTTTAATCTTTTTATTGAGTGCAGGCCTTTGAAGTCTCAACTTTATACTGGTAGCCTTACTTCCAGCTCCATCCTTCTCTGTGGTTTACATTATCTGCTCCTATTTCAGTGTGTAAAACCCAAGATTACTGCATCTCCTGAAGCAGACGCAGCCTCAGCTCTTGTGTTTGCTACCTGCTTCTCTTTCCTTTCCCTGATGTTTCTGGTCTCCTGACACACTTTAAAAATGTCTTTTATAAGACCCATTCATATTTTCTATTTCTGTATATTTGGCAAGTAGCAGTCTATCTCTATATTTACTTGGAATTTATTTTTGTGCACATTCTGAGATTTTGTGAACATTCAGTTTTTGCTTCTTATTATCTATTCTCCTATATGTACTTAATCCTATATTATTTTTTATTTTTCTAGCTGAAGATACTGTTAATTTAAGATTCACCAATGATATTTTTCCTCTTTCATTTAAAATCTTTCTTTTTTCCCCTCTTTTGGCTTTTTCAGACAAGGTCTTGCAATGTAGCTCATTCTGGCCTTGAACTCACTATGTAACTCAGGCTGGCCTTGAACTCACAGCAATCTTCCTGCCTTAACCTTTCAAGTATGGGGGTTACAGACATATGCCACCACACTTGGTCATTTTAAATCTCACTAAAGCTTATTCATTTTTCAAAATTCAATGAAATTATGAATCCAGTTGAATAATAAATATACTAAATATACTGGAAAGCTCCTTTGTTTACCTGCTGGACTGGCATACCTCTATTATCTCTCTATAAACCATAATAATTGACACTAACACAAAACAAACACTCAAAACCAGAAAAATATTTTATTCTCTAATGAACAGCAGCACTTTGCTCAAACTGATTGTGTTATAAATTTATCAAAACCTTGTTTTATTGTTGCTCTGTTGTGTTATTTGAATTACTTATTTTAACATTTTGTTATCTTAAATTATGTAATTTATTTTAAATAATTTGTCATTAAAATGTTATATCATGAAATGTAATATGAATTAAAATAAATCTAACACTATCAAAATAAAAGTGAGTTCCTCAATAAGGCATGATTTCTTTTTAATAAATAAAACTTTTAAAAAATAATTAAAACATTTAAAAATTAGGCATGAATAAGAAAATTACAAGAATTGGAAAAAATCTCAAAATCTTAAGACTTTCACAGAAATTTTATTTTGCAAATGTATTTAGGTCCCCATTTTAAAGAAGTCAAAGTTGTGAATTTTAGACATCATATAGTACAAATTCTTATGGGACAATGTAGTGAAAGATATTTATTGGTTTTAAGTTGAAAGATGTTCTCTAAATAATGTATCATTAAAAAGTATGTTTCACATTAAATAACTTGAGTAAATAACAAATTAGTGGTCCTGATTATGTAAGATAACTTCTACTTTGTTTGATTTTATTATTATACTTCTATTTTCTTAATGACTGAAGTGTTACTAAAATGTTAGTATGTACTTGAAATTCTTCCCAATGGAATAAATGGGAAACAATAGATTATACTACTAAAAAGTAAATGGCATATTTAAAAGTAGTCAGAGGTTCCTGGTTACTAGATCTGCCAATTTGCCCTGGGATGCAATCCTAGCTTCTGGCAACATTTGCATATCACATGAGTTTTCAGTTACTTTGGGAACCTAACTGGATCCATGGTAGACTGGGAGACATGAAATGAGACATAGGCTATAGGCTTGTAAAGGTGGAGAAAGCCCAGAAATCTTGTGTTATACACTGGCATACTCAAATTGATCATTTTAGAAGAAAGATAGTCAAAAGTAAAATAATTTAGAACAAAAAGAAAAAAACAACAAAATAATAAGTAGCTCTAAGCAGTGAAAGATACTAGGCAGAGAAAAGGCATATAGACATAGATCAATTTACATAGACTAAAAAGAAGCATCAAAAGAAAGAAACGGAAGGAAGGCTGGAGTCCTGGGCTTTGGAGATGAGCATTCTCTGTGGCTTCCCAGGAACATTCCCTGATTTCCTTGGTCCTTGTCAGCTATAAACTAAAATGATGCATGTCCAAGTTCTCCATAGGAATCCACATTTGGCCTTGCTTTATTTCTTGTGTCTTCTCCACTATAAATCCTAATTTTCAGATGAAACCTAAGCATATGTGCTCCTGGCAAGTTAAAAGAGTCTACCCAATTTAAATGGAAAAGAAACTAATTTATAATTTTCTTCTCTTTAACAGCTATGATTCTTGAAGTCAGTGACCATATGTCTACCATATTTTGGCATGCTAAAAAGGCAATAGAATAAAAACAACCTCAGTGAGTTTATCTGCACAGATTTGCTTACTTAGAACCATATCTTAGCAGAGAGGTATTCCAAAGCATTGGTATAACTTATCTCATATTATGTGATATTATGTGAATTGAAGGGAGTAAGTTTGGATGGAGAGTAAAAAAAAAAATAGATGGTAATCAGAATTCAAACATAACAAGGAATTGGTGACTTTGGAAAAATCACCTAGAATCTCTTAGCCTCATTTTCTTTCTTTGTGAGGTTTGTGACATTTTAGTGTTCAGAAGACTTTTTAGCAACCCTGATAAGTCTTTACCAGTGATTTATTATGGATAGCAGAAGGGATCCTTGCATGTTTCAGGATTATGCTCAATACTTTTGATCTTGTGTCAAGTTATACCTGTTTGATTTAAACATGCACAGTTTTTCTCCATGTCTTGTGTTGTTGAGTTTTATAACATTCTTAAAGCAATGTTTAAAACAAAGCCTAGGTTTCACTTAACTACTAAGCACAAAGAAGAAAAGGATTCACTTCCAGGTCCATAAATACAATGTTCTTGATAGAAAAAAAAATGGGTATCACTTGTCTATGATCATGCTGGTGTACTGGTGGAGTCAGTCCAGGCTTTCTCCCTCCCTCCTCAACACTCCAGGAAGTCTACCTTTCTACCTTTCTATCATCTGTGGCAGCAACACATTCAAGTCCAACTTGACCCCCTTCCTGTCTTTGAAATGTGTTCGCTTTCTGATCTCTGCCTATAACAACCTGCATTGTTAACAAAGAAAAAAAATTGAATATATTTCTCAGCTGAAATAATATTTTCATTTTAAAAGCTTCCTTCAGTAATGGTAAGTACTGGAATTGAAGTACTTTCAGTCAGCTGTGAAATCTTTCTAGGACCCTCATCATGTGTCATGCTTGTGGGCAGGCCAAGAAGCAAGATAGCTCTCTATGTAACATGTAGTTCTCTCTCTCTCTCTCTCTCTCTGCTTCTCTCTTTGTGTATCAGAGAGACACACACACAGAGAGACAGAGAGACAAAGACATAGAAATAGAGAGAGAGACAGACAGAGATGGTGACAGAAAGAATGAATAAGAGGGGCCAGGTAGAAATTAGATTTTTAAAATTTTACATGTACAATAACTCATGAGTGAAACTGCTTTTTAGAGTGATTAAATCTGCCCTATTTATGACACACTGTTGGCCAACAGGTGTCAGAAAATGATTTTTCTTATTATTGACGGTCTTTTATTGATGCAGTCAGGAATAACCAGCTTGGAGAAACATTGTTTATCCATGATCCAAATGCATTCAGATATTCTGATAGGGCCAAATGTTCATATTCCTAGATATAATCTTCACACCAGAGCCCAAATCAACATCATGCTGGAGACTGAATTCCTCAGAATCAGTCCTCATTATTTCCACTCCATTGGGAAAATGTGCATCTCACCCTTTCCCTCTCCAATGCTTTCCAGATTATGAAGTGAATAGTTTAAAACAGTCAAGTAGGGTGAGAATGTACTTGAAATGAAGGTTTCAGGCTCTAGAAAGACCCAAGATTCTGGTAAGAATTTTAGTCACGTGAAGCCTTACTCACTTCTGAGTCAGTATGCTAAGAAGAAGAAATTTCAGGAGAATTCAATTGGAAAAGACACAGAGAACATCAAGAATTAACAATAAAAATATTAAAAGGATGAAAATTAGGTCAGATGAGTATGGATCATAAGATTATGTTTTTAAAAGTGTTGGTATTACTGTCATTTTGATGCCAGAGAAAATGAATCTCAGGATTAATTTACTAATTTATTATTAATCATTGACAGAATTTGATTTGTAAAACTTAAACAAATAGTCTTTCTCTTTAACTTAGATAATCTTAGTTAAAGCAGATGGCATTCAATGGATATAAGATATGTTTTATTCCAAGAATATGAACTTATTTTAAGCAAGATTCTGGTATATTATGTTATACTAAAATCAAACATTAGCAAGTAAATTTGCTAGGGCTAGAAAGTTTGATTAGATTTAAGGAACATGTCCTTGATTCTACAGGTGATTGGTGACATACTAAGAGTAAAAAAATAGATATGAAAGTAAATATGTATCTAAAACATTCAAACAGCACTGTATTGGATTATACAGGTAAATATCTGCTGAAGACAGACTAAATGTAAAAGCAGTATTTTATGATCTTTTTATACTTTAGTTTATGTGCATGACTTTGCCTTTCTGGTAAAATAGATTTGGCTTGGATCATTTATATGCAGAATAATGACATTTATATAATAGAAATTATAACAATACCTTAAAAATCAAGAAGATATCATTTCTAGTGGACTGCTTTTGTCCTATTGTTTAATGTACTGAATGCCAAATTTGAATAATTTTCAGAGTTAATACTGAAGGACATTTTTAAAAACAGTATTAAGAAGCAAGCAATTTGACAATGCTTCATATAAAATCACATTAGTATCATATGCACAATTAGGCAGGTTCTGTGATAGTCTCAAGTGCTAGCTGCTCCTTGCTGCTATAGACAAGGCTTACCTAATGATGGCAGGTCTGCTTATATACTAACTTTCAATTATCTTGTATACTGCACAAGCAAAATCATCAGAAAACTGACTTGAAAATTTTAGATTTTTACTCATCATAAAAGTAATTGATGTTTATTGTTCTATTTTCAACATATAAAACTAAGGAAAGGGAGAAAACCTACCCAAAATGTGATCATTAAGAAAATGACTATAGTTAGCATTTTTGTTTGCTTCCTCCTTTCATAGGACTATGCTTTTTTAAAATTTTTTTTAAAATTTTATTTTAAAAGGGAGTAAAATTAAACACAACAAAACAGGACAGAATGGGACATAAGAAAGTATAAATTTCAAAGCTAGACAACCAGAGATCTTCACTATCATATTGTCTCTTGTTTTCTTCCAAATGGTTGTCCTTATCTTTGCATATGGAGAGCTCATACTAAATAACATAGTCAATCTTTTCACAAGATGTGCAGTTCACTGGCTCCCACTTGCTAGGCAGGGGGAGGGGAGGGGGTATACGGGATAGGGGACAGGATGACATGAGATGTCTGATTCTCAGCCCACACGCAGGCAGGATCACAGTCGCCCCCAGAGACAGGAAAAGTTTCTTGTTTTCCTGGCAGCACAAGTGAACCACATGGTGCAGGTCCCAACATGCCAGGGTCTCTCTCCTGATGGCCACCGAAAGTCTGCCACACTCTCAGCCACCCCCCAGAGAGAGGAGGAGTTCCTTGTTCTCCTGGCACCTCGAGTCAACCACACATTGCAGATCCCAATGCACCAGGGTCTCTCTCCTTCGGGCAGCTGAAAGTCTGGAACACTCTCGGCCACCCCCCAGAGAGGGGAGGAACTCCTTGTTCTCTTGGCACCCCAAGGCAACCACATGGTGCAGGTCCCAAGTTGCCAGGGTCTCTCTCCTTTGGGCTGCTGCAAGTCTGCCACACTCTCAGCTGCCCCCAGGAGAGGGGAGGAGTTCCTTGCTCTCCCGGCACCCCAAGTCAACCACACGGTGCAGGTCCCAGTGCGCCAGGGTCTCTCTCCTTCGGGCTGCCAAAAGTCGGCCACACTCTCAGCCCTCCCCCAGAGAGGGGAGGAATTCCTTGTTCTCCCGGCACCCAGAGTCAACCACACCATGCAGGTCCTGATGCACCAGGGTCTCTCTCCTTTAGGCTGCCAAAAGTCTGCCACACTCTCAGCCGTCCCCCAGAGAGGGGTGGAGCTCCTTTTTCTCCCAGCACCTGGAGTCAACCACATGGTGTAGGTCCCAAGACGCCAGGGTCTCTCCTCTGCAGGCCCCCCAAAGTCTGCCATACTCACTTGCTGTTTCTTTCTGATGAATTGACCATTCCATTTCCAAAGCTCTGAAATGGCCGACAGACCACAAAAAGAATTCTCTTTAGGCTCCTGTTTGAAACCAGCAGCTACAGTGATCTGCTGGCCTTGCTTCAGGGCCACAGGAGTATGCTTTTACCTTTTAAAATATTGTCTTCTTCCATGTAATGATTTATTGTGAACAATCTTTCATACTACTATAAATATTTCAGAATAGATATACTTTTAATAGCAAGGATCATGAGAAGAATTTTTTATAGCAAACTTAATTTTATTATAAGCAACAATAAATATTAAAAGGTGAATATTTAAATTCTTGTAAGGGCCTCAACCAGAAGAGAAACAATGCCTTTCCATGAAGCAAGCTCCACCATGCTGATGGGAAGGAGTCTCAGCCAGAAGAGAAACCATGCCTTGCCATGAGCCAGCCAGAGTGAAGGCTGAAAAATCAGAAGAGCACCCACCCCCCTGGGTGATTTGGAAGACTCAGGGTGAGCTGATAGCAACTGAGAGGGACGTAATAGCTTGATGCTTTTATTGTTTAGTTGACTCTGCAGGCCTAGGGCTAGAGATCTGTGCACCTACTTGGAGGATGGCAGTGTGTATTATGTCAGCTGTGGGGGGGGATCCTCCTGTCTTCTTTCTGAAATCCAATGTTTTGCTCTATTTTACTGTTTTGTTTTACCCCTGCGTCTGGTAACATGAGCAACTATTTTGAAGATAACGATGTGTAGTATATTCTCACTGCTTTCTTTTGTTCTGATTTATTGCTTTGTTTTATTCAATGTTATATTTTGGTTGGTTTTATTCTGTTTTTGTTTGATTTTGATATATCTAATGGTGTGAACAACTGTGGTGAGGATAGCAAGATATATTACAGTAGACATTGTAGATTTCCTGTTGTCCAGTTTTGAAGTTCTGTACTTTACTTTGATTGGCTTTATTCCATTTTGTCTTGTTGGGTTCTATACTCTTTAAAATAAAATAAAAAAATAAAATCTAAGGGAAGATTACCTCAGAATCTATCTGGCTGTGTGATAGTTTAAATGACTTATCTCAGTGCTGGTAGATTACTGTACATTTAAGTTAGATGATAGTTGATTTTGTAGAAATTGTACTAATCCAGAAATCAAGAAGACTTGGGTTGAATCATGGCTCTGCCTCACTGACTCAGTGAATAATGAAAAGGACCTGAGAGTCACTTGTTTATGATATGAGCCAATCTAAACTGCCAGTATGATTCTTAATATCATAAAGATGTATTGCTTGATGTGGACCATTGATTTACTTAGCTAACAACTTAGGAGGCCATTACAATAGCCCCGGGTAAGATATAGATGAATATGATGAGAAAAGTAATTAAAAGCATTGTCTAGAGATAAGCAAAGAGACTTGGCAGGTGATTTGGTATAGGGAAGAGGAAGGAGCTATATTTGACTTTGATGATTTGAACAACTGAGGGTAGGACCTTTTAGTGATGTCATTAATAAAAACAGAAAATCAAAAGATAGGACTATAATGGAGATACAAGTATCCAACTCCAGAAACTTTAGGCAAATAATTTGAATTCTCTGAGTTGCCTTAAACTTTTGCAAATTAATAGGGTTGACATTATGACATAATTTCTGATGATCCATATAATGGTGTAAATTGAATTTTTGGAGAAGGAAAACAAACTAATTTATTTTGGAGTATTTTGAGTTTGAGGTATCAATGCAATATTAACTATGTCCAACAAATCAGTGAAACAAAGTTTAGAAAGAAAATATGGAGGTTCAGACTACTTAAAATTTCTTTAATTTACATCAGATCTCACTCACATTTAATTTGTACAAAATGTTGTGAAAAAGTATCTTTTTTGCAGA
>PVJX010047452.1:0-11858 GCA_004027295.1 Dolichotis patagonum
TAATCATAACTGTTGTGTTTAAAGAAGTTCACAATCAAAAACTTTTTCATGCCACCTTGGTCGAAGTTTCCTGAACTCCTTTCACTTTTGTCTCTTTGTCCCTTTTATTTCTGGAATAGAGCCGGTTTCAGAGGTTATAGCATCAGTTTATCCTTCCATGTTGACAACTTTGCAAAGTAATTGTAGCGTGGATCCCCACTATGAGGTCATGGTGACTGAAGGGAGAAAGAGAATGCCTTTATTTCTGGCCCCATTTGTCTGTTAGTTTACAGCTATAGCTATAATGAGTCTACCCACTTGATCTAAATTTGTACATCAAATTCAAAATGTCTAAAGACTGTATATTACCTTCTACCAAGCTACCCAACTTCCTCATTTTCATGAATAACATCATCCTCCTGAGCACTGTTTGAAAGTCTATACAGCTACTGTTTTTTAATCCAACTGATAAATTCAAGTCATTCTATTTCCTCACTGCAGCCATACTTTTATACTAAATTGCTTTGAAACACACCAATTTTTGTACTCGAACCAGTTTGACATGAAAAATTTTGTTGTGGTACTCGTTTGTTTGATACTTGATGCACAAGTTACAATCTTTCAGTGTCAATCATCTGATGACTTCCTATTCCTTCTAGCCAAAAAAAATTGTTTGGTTCTCATCATTTTCTGGACTCACTACACCTCCTAGAAATGCGTAACAAGTACCAAAGTACCATTGTGTCTATTAATTCCCAACACTTCAAATTTACTTCAACCAACATTACCCAATTCCATCACCAGTCATCATCCATTTAATATTAGCTTCCTTGCCATCTCTAGTTTTCCTCCTTTTTTCATCTTGCTTGCTATCATCAAATTAAATATCTATAGAAATGTCACATGGCTATAAAGTAAACTGAAGCTCTTTGAACTGGTGTACATAGTTTGATAGCAGCCAGGAGATGTTAATACTTAGCTTGAAACACTTCTCATATATCTCCTATTTCTGCAAAGGATTGAGTAATCTAAGAAAAAGTTCAGAAGCTTCTCTTGGTAGTCTTCACTATTGGGAAGGCAAATCTTTCATTCCATATCTTTTTCCACTAGTCATCTCCATATTTTATATTCCAGCAAACTTTATGATCTCTACATCAAAGTTTGTACCACAGTTTCCAATTTAAATATCTCTGATGCAGATAAGAGAATAGATGATGAAAGGAAAAGGATGGAAATTGTAAATCATCAATATAGGACACAAATAGAATGCATGAAACATTCAAGCAGATATCCAGGAAATCAAAAATTCCATTGAATGTTGACAGAACCACTGGTAGGAAACTGAAGATAGACTTTCAGACAGGATCACAGCTAATGACCTTAAAAGAAAAGACGTCTTGAAAAGAACAAAATATCAGGAAAAATTTCGACAGCTACAAGATGATGCAAAGAAGAACTATGTAAAAATAATGGAGGTCAAAGAAAAAGCAAGAGTCAACAAACAATGTAAAAAATTTTGCAGAAGTAACAGCAGAAAATTTCCCAAGAATAGAAAAAGAATCTGACATACACATGAGTTACATAGAAACCCAATGAGCCATAACCAAAATAAATCTAAACCCAGACATATAACAATCAAGATCTCAGAAATTCATCACAAGAACAGAATGTTAAAAGTGTTAGAGAAAAGAAACAAATTATCTATCAGAGAAAGTCCATCAGAATCAGGTGGACTTCTCAACACAAACTCTTTTTTGAGTACTATAGTACTCAAAAAAAAAAAAAAGAAAGAAAAAGAAAAGAAAAAGGATATCAGAAAATGAAAAGATATCCCTTGTTCATGGATAGAAAGAACCAACATGGAGAAAATAGTCATACTCCCAATACAGATTTAATGCAATCCTGATCAAAATACCATTAGCGTACTTCACAGAGAAACACCTCCTAAAATTTATATGGAAATGGAATAGAACTAGAATAGCAAAGGTAATTCTGGGCAACAAAGGCAAGGCAGGAGCCATCACAATCTCAGGTTTGAAATTATACTACAAAGTTGCTGTAATAAAATCAGTATCATATTGCTGAAAAAAATAATAGACCCAAGTATCAATGGAACTGAATAGAAGATGCAGACACAACTACAAAGATATGCAGCCACTTTATCTTTGACAAAGGGACCAAACATGTTCACTGGAAGAAAGATAGCCTCTTTAATAAATGATGTAGAAACACTGAATTTCCATATGCCAAACACTAAAATTAGACCCATGTCTATCACCATGCACTAAACCAAAGCCAAGATAGATCAAAGACCTAAATATTAAGACAGGAACACCAAATCTACTGGAAGATACATTAGGTAGAAATCTAGAGGACTTAGGACTAGGCAGAGTTCATGAATAAAAACCAAACTGCATGGCAATTACTTCAAAGAATCAACAGGGGAGATCTCATCTTATTAAAAAGTTTTTGCACACTGAAAGAAGTCATCAATAGAGTGAAAAGAAAATCCACACACTGGGAAAGGATTTTTGCCAAATGTCCTTCAGACAAATGACTTCTATCTAGAATATATGAAGAACTGATAAAAAGTCAAGTCCCCCAAATTCAAAGACCCAGTCCAAAAATGGGCATCTGAGATCAATGCACACTTCTCAGATGAAGAAATACAAATAGCAAATAAATAAATGAAGAAATGTTAAACATCATTGGTCATCTGAGAAATGAAAATTAAACCAATACTGGGATTCCCTCTCACTCCAGAAAGAATGACTAACATTAAGAAATCAACCAATAAAGATTGTTGACAGGGCTGTGGGGAAAAAGGAATCCTCCACTGTTGGTGAGAGTGCAGACTGGTACAACCACTATGGAAATCAGCAACCTCAAAAAACTAGGAGTAGAGGATGAATTCGACCCAGCTATTCCTCTTCTGGTATTTTTTCCAGAAAAATTAAAAATATTATACCTCAGCAATATAGTGCACTCATGTTTATATCTGCACAATTTATAATAGTTAGATCTTGGAAACAATCCAAATTCCCATCAACTAAGGAATGGATAAAAAGATGTAGTATTTGTATATAGTGGAATATTAGTCATAAAGAACAGTAAACTCAAGGCTTTGATAGGTAGATGCAACTAGAAACCATACACGTAAGTTAAATAAATCAAACTTGCATGTGTAAACACCATATTGTCTTGCCAGTGTAAGAAACTAAAACAGTGAATAAGATCCAAAAGTTACAGTAGGTATAGTAAAAGGGAAAGAAACTGCTCAAAGGCAAATTATATTTTTTGTCAATTTTGCATGCCTGTATCTCAAAACCTGAGTAACTATTTTGAAGAAAGCAATATTTAATATAACAGCCATTATTAATTTCCTGTCATCTTGGTTTGAAATTTTATATTGCTATATTTTGATGTTTTTGTTGTGGCGTTGCTTTTGTAGTTGTCTTTTGCTTCTTGATTTTTGTTGTTTTCTCTTAAAAATAAAATTTAGAAAAAATAAATAAATGTCTGCTCAAGATGTTCACTTGGCGACTAGTTTTTCTTTTTTTAATTTCACTTATAAAGGTAATTGCTTTTAACATAATTTTTAAATTAATACTTAAAAAATAAACATTTTATATATCAGTAATATACCATGTTGCATGCCTTGTGTAATGTTTAAGTCAGGTTTAAAAATTTGTCTTCTAAAACATATATTACATTATATGATAAAATAAATCATTCAAAACTTTTCTAACTTTCTAAAACATATAGCACATAATCACTGTCTTTAGTTCAGTGTGTAGTAATACACTGAAACTTCTTCTAGCTCACTGTAAGCTAGTATCCATTAATCAAACTTCCCCTTACCTCCTTTCTCTCTACTTTCCCCAAGTTTGCATAAACATAACTACTTCAGTCTCTATGAGATCAACATTTTTCAGACTATAAGTGAGGTTAACGTTTTTATACTAATCAGTGAGGTCTTTCTGTCTTGTTATTCTATGCCTGGCTTATTTCACATAACAAAATTATCTCCAGTTCTCCCAGTGTTGTCACAAATGACAAGATTTCATTCTTTTTATGACTGAATAGTAATCTGCCCTATGTATTGCCACATCTGCTTTATCCATTCATCATATGATAGACATTAGGAGTGTTTCTATTGTTTGGCAACTGTAAATAATGCTGTGATCAAGATGGGAGTGCAGATATCTCAACACTTGGATTTCATTTCCTTTGGATATATAACCAGCTGTAAGGTTTCCACAACAAATGGAAATTTTATTTTTAATTGTTTGAGGCATCTCCGATATTGTTTTCCATAATTTACATTCCCACAAATAGTACACAAAATACTCTTTTCTCCATAGCCTTGACAACATTTGTCTTTTGGGATGTATATGCACATGCATGTGCATGTATGTGTGTGCATGTGATGTGTGTCTGTGTCTGTGTCAGTGTGATGTTACTTGGGGTTGAACACAGGACCTTGTATGTGGTAGGCAAGTGTTCTACCATTTCAGATTATCCCCAGGTTGGTTAGGGTTAGGGTTAGGGTTAGGGTTAGGGTTAGGGTACCATTTCAGATTATCTCCAGGTTGCTTAGCTGATAATGGCCATTCTCAGTGTAGTGATGTGATATTTAATTCTGCATTAGATTTGCATTTCCTTGATTAACAATAATGTTGATCCTTTTTTCATGTGCCTGTTTCCCATTTATATGTCTTTTATGATAGGTAATCTTTTTTGCTAACTTGACTGGACCAATAAATGCCCAAAAGGTTTTTAAAGCACACTCTGGGTAAGTTTTGGTAGCTGCTTCCTGAGACAGTTGTCACAGAGGATGGCAAACAGATCGGAGAGACCCACCCTGAATGTTCACTGCACCATCTAATAGGTGGTGGCACTGAGAGAACAAAAGTGGAAGCAGGAATCTTGTCAACACCTGTTTTTCTTCTCCCTTTCACTGTTTCCATTTACCATGAGTTGAGCAACTGTGCTCCTCTATTCCCTTCTACCACAATCTACCTAACAATGGAACTACCTGATCATGGACTAAAACCTTTGAAACTGAACAAAAATGAAACTTCCTCCTTTGTTTATGTAAGGCATTTTGTCACAGGGAAAAAAATCTGACATGTACATGTTTTGAGGTATATGTGTCTAGGCCTACTTCCCATTTTTAATCATATTATTTTGGGAGTATTCTATTGAATTCTCAGTATTATATTTCTAGATATTAACCTCTTGTGAAGTATATACTTCGCAAAAATTTTCTCCCATTATGTAGGTTTCATATCCATTTTTTTTGAAGAGTAGAATATATTTATTGAGAGGAAGAAAGTTTCTGTCTCGAGACAGAAGGGGCCCTGAGTGGGCTGCCACTACAATATTATTTTTAAACTGGCCCTAAACAAAAATGGCATAATAACCTGTGGAAGTTCTTATTACATCAAAAGTCCTTCATAAAGTCAGGGAATGGGAGCTCTTAATGACATTTGTTTTGTTATTCATATTCATTTTAATGATTGTTTCTTTTGCTTCAGTTCGATCTAATCCATTTGTCTATTTCCATTGTTGTTGCCTGTGCTTTAGGGGCATTATCCAAAAAATATTGCCTGTGCAGTATCCTGAAGCAATTCCCTTTTGTTTTTCTTTTAGTAGTTTCATAGTTTCAGGTCTCACATTTAAGTCTTTAGTCCATTTTGAGGTTTTTGGTTTTTTTTTTTTCATAATTGATGGGACATGGGTATCTAGTTTCATTCTTCTGAATGTGGATGTATAAATTTTTTGAAAAGGCTTTCCTTTCTCCAATACATGTTCTCAGCAAAAATTGAAAAGACTCTCCTTTTCCAATATTTGGTCTCAGAAAAAATTGGTTGTCTACATATTCTTGGGTTTATATCTATCTATTCTGGTCCATTGATCTATTTTTCTTCCAATGTCATGCTGTTTTGATTACCATAGTTCTGTAGTATATTTTGAAGCTAGGAAGGGCAATGCTTCTGTTTGATTCTTTTTTCTCAAAGGGTTTTAGCTATTTGGGACTTTTTGTAGTTCAGCATAAATTTAGAATTTTTTTAGTTCTGTGATGAATTTTGTTTGTATTCTGATAGAAATTGTATTGAATGTGTAGTTTCCTTTTTTGTATAGACATTTAAAAAATATTGACTCTTCCAACCCATGAACATACAAAATTCCAGTTTTGTATGTTCTCTTCCATTTCCTTTATCAGTGTTTTACAGATTTCACTGTAGAGGTCTTTTATCTCTTTGAGTAAATTTGTATTTTCATAGATGGTTTGATTTCATTCAGTTATTTTCTGATGTTCTTCTTATCTTTATATAGACATGAATTTCTGACTTACATCATTTTTTATCTCTAAAGAATTTATTTTAAAACTTCTTGGAAGGCAGGTCAACTGGACACAAATTTCCTCAATTTTTATTTTTATGAATTAAAATATCTTTTGAAGAATAATTTTGCAGACTTACAAGGTTCTAAATTGCTGGCATTTCTTTGAATTTCTCATCTTTCTGTTTATAGTTCTTGCATACTAATTTATCCATCTTTCTGTGTCTCATCTTTCTGTTTATATGGTTTTTGCATACTAATTTATCTATTAGAACCCTTAGCATGTTAATGCTTTGCTTATTAATACCTAATCTGATAATTTGGAAACCTGCATGATATCTCAGTTTGGCTCTGAGGCTTGTTTTCTCTCTTTTGTTTATATTTTCCCTTTCCTTTTTATATGCTGTGTGATTTTTCTGTTCAAGAGTTAAAATGACATATTAGGTAATAGGATAGGAATTCAGGGAAATAGGCCTTTAGTGTGATGCTACATGTTAATCTGGATACTAGTTGGGCTGTGTTTACTATTCTTTACAGCCGTTGGTGCTATGAGCTTTAAATGCATCTGGTCCCCATTTTTTCCTCTGTAGTCTTTAGGCTTGGCTTAAAACTTCTTAAATGGAGTCTGAGCCTCATAGCTTCTGGCTTCAATCTACAATTAAGAGAAAGACCTGTTGATGTGGTAGTACAGTATGAGCTAAGACTTATTCTACGATCATAAGATTATGTCTTGATTTTATGGACCTGAGGAGTCATCTGGTTGTGACTTTCATAACACATTTCTTCAACATAAAAGTCACAGAACATAGAATTCTAGCACATGTCAAAATATTTCCTTTTTTCTGAAACACAGGAAAATTTTCTCTAGTATTCACTGTTAAGAATCTGGTAGAGCTCTGTGAAATAAAACTCACAAAAGATGGAGCCGCTGATAAGTCAATCACCCTGAAGGTTTTACCTTTAAATTTGTCCACATTTAACCTCTGGCAGTTCATCAATGGCAGTTCATTTTTCTTTGTTCCTATACTGGATTTTTCAGTAGTCACTTCAGTGGGGTTCCTGATAAGTTCTGACTCTCTATTACCTGTGGGAGCCTCCAACTTTGGGGACAACAGCTTTTCCTATGACATCTATTCTCTTTAAGATCTACAAAGAATAATTAATTTTTTCTGTTGATTCAGCTTTTAATTTGTTGTTAGAATGTGGCAAAAGTGTTCTAGGTTAGTATGTAAGAGACCAGAACAGCAATAATGTTCCTGTGACTCTTTTATTTCATCAATCTAACTAAAAGCCTGATGTCTTACTTTAAACTGCATTTTTCCACAGTAAGTCATTCCTTTTTTTCTTGATTCATTCACTATTTTGTATTGTCACTGCTAAAAATAAAATATACATTCTCCAAAAAACTGCATGTTCCATGAGGTCAGGAATAAAATTTAGCTTCTTCAATTCTGTATTCTTAGTGCCAAACAAACTGATAGAAAGTATTAAAAAAACAAAATGGTATATATTGTCTTACCATTTCTTTATTCTTTGAAGAGATTACTCCTGCATAATGTGTTGAATTATTGATTGTGTATGTCACCAAATTTATTTTATTTTTTAAATGTGGTTGGAATATCTTTTTAAATTTATTTTAATAGATAAGTTGCCCAGTACAATAAGACAATGCTATTCATGTATTTGGTTTTGAGGAACCTGACAGTTTTTATGTTTAATGGTTAGATGCTTTGTAGAAAGGTGCTTGATTAGAATCATCTGTCATTTTTTTACTATATTGAGGTAGGGTGCTTTTGTGATAAAGACTACAAGAAGTGAAGTAGCATTCTCATCATATCACATCAAGGTTATATACTATCAATATGATTTATCATTCTGGTATGAACCTTGATCACTAGGCTTGAAGGAGTATTTATTAGGTCTGTTCTGTCAAGTTACTTTTGGGGTCTAGTTTTCCAGTACTCTCCTTTTAAAAAATTGTCTCTTATTTTTTAACTGGATATATTCCATAAAAGTAAAGGTTACCAATTTTGGTATTTATATGTTTTCTAAAGTAGAAAAATTACAGAGTCAGTAATTATCAAAACAATTATAAACTATAATATATCAATGATAATTAAGATATCTTCATAAATAATGTCTAAGGTAATCTTCATTAATCTCCACTTACAAAAAATAAATTTAATTTGCTGTGATTTAGCAATGTTACTTTTTGGTTTGAATATGTTTCAACAAAGTTAATGTGTTGGAAATTCAATTGTCACATTATGTGTTAATGTTATTCAGAGGTGGGAATCTGGGACATAATTAGGATTAGATTATATTATAAACTTGGAGCCCTGCTGTAGTATTAGTTAATTTATAAGAAGACAAAAAATGATGTGAGCCAGGATGTGTACTGTGTCTCACTATATAATGCCTTTTCATTGCACCATGTCACAATCCAGCAAGGCCTTCACCAGAAGCTGAACAAATTTAGACCTCATGCTCTTGGCCATCCCAGTCTCCACAGCAATGAGTTAAATAAATTTCTATTCTATATAACTACACTGTCTATGGTTAACAAGCTGGGTGATTTGCAATAACAATAGAAGATGGGCCACAGTAAATATTAGAATTCATTTCTGGAAACATCTAGTATAAATTAAAGCTTCAGAGAGAAATCAGTTCATCCTCATTACAATGGTCATCTAAAAGACAAAAATAACAAATACTAGTGAAGACACAAAGAAACTGTAATCTTTTTTGTTGCTGATGGGACTGTAAAAGGGTTTGCAGATGTTCATCAATATAAAGTTACAATTAAATAGAACCAACAAACTCTGGTGTCCTATGGCATAACAGGGTGGCTCTAGATGACAACAATTTGCAGTACATTTCAAAAATTGAGAGAAATAATTTTGAAAACTTTTTCAATGAATAAACTACAAATGCTTGAGGAGACAAGTGTATTAATCTTATTTAAACATTATTCAATGTATACGTACATGGAAACAGTATGTGGTACCCTGTTTACATGTGCAATTTTTTAATGTATCATTTAAAAATAAAATTTAGGAAGCAGCCAGCCCAGGACTCACAAGCACACTGGTCACAATTTTGACTCTGCCATGGGTAATGAGCCCAGCAGTGAAAAGAAGCAGTCAGCCCTACAAGCTGCTGGCCATTATTGCCTTCAGGGACCTATAGGCAATGGAGAACCAGTCAATCATACCATGCAAAAGCTGCAGGTGTCTGAAGAAGCCTATTCTGCACCCCAAAACCTCCCTGGGAACCTAGGTTATGAGAAACCCAGGTGCCTGACCTATTCTTCTACACTGTGGATGGGTAGCCAAAGTGAGAAGGACCTAAAACCCCACAACACACTCATCCGGAGAAACCCAAGAAAATTTCAAGATGAAGGAGGAAAAGACAATCTCTGGTCTCTAGCCCAAGGAGAACAAGTTCAGGAGATAGGGACATGGAAGAAAGTAGAATTGCACACCTGAAATTTCTGGGATGATGACAACTGAAGTAAAGAAACTACTTCATGAGGATGTAAAAGAAATCAAATCATAAATAGCATTTAGGTAAAAAGATGGAAAACATAATAAAAGCATGTCTAAAGAAGATACAGATTTTAAAAAAGAACATAGGAGAATCAGGTAAATACTGAATGAATAAGAGAGAGAAGATATGGAATATATGAAACAGAATCAAAGAGATATCCAGGAAATTGAAAACTCCACTGAAAGCTGGCAAAACTACTTGAAAGAAACTAAATATAGACTTTCAGACCTTGAAGACAGGATGGAAGCTAGTGATCACAAAAGGAAAGAGCTCTTAAAAAATAACAAGGAACCAGCAAATAACAATTCAATGGCTTTAAGATCACATAAAGAAAAATCACTGAAGAATGATAGGTGTCAGCAAAAAAGCAGGCATCAACACAAGTGACATAAAAAGACTATTTATGGAAGTAATAGCAGAGAACTTCTCAAGCATGGGAAAAGGACCTGACATACAGATAAGTGAGGCACATAGAACTACAAATGCTCATAACCAAAATAAATCTGCATGCAAACATATAATAATCAAGATCCCAGAAATTTAGCACTAGAAAAGAATATTAAAATGCAGTTAGAGAAAAGAAACAAATTATCTATAAAGGAAAACCCATCAGAGTTACTGAATTGACTCTACCTCTGCATACTTTTTTGAGTAATGATAGGCACTGCATGAATTATGCTGCACTGCCTATTAAACACTCCCACAATCCTACACAGCCCCCAAATACTAACAAGTGCATTCTGCATAGCAGAGGTATTTTGGCCCCATTGTGTTAAAGGCTAAACCATACCTGCATGGCCAGGCCAGAATGACTAGTCCTGCATAGTTCTTAGAGATCAGCAGATGCACTAATTCTGCCACACAAACTCTATCACGTTTACCTGGGCATACTGGAATAACCCCTCCTTCTTTGGGCAATGAAGATGACTAACACCTTGGTAGCACTTGATAGGTATGCAATGTCACATTTTCTCAGGCATGCTAGAGGCCCTACCCCTGCATGGCCATGGACACAGATAGGTACAGTCCTGCAACCATGTATGCACATCATACCATGCCTGCTTGGACCTGCTGGAGTAGAAATGCAGCAGCTACCTCAGCATTGCTGTTATATTTATCACACACACACCTGGGCTACTAGACAGCCCCTACCCACCTGAAAGCCTGAAGAAATAGACTGATAGACTGCCTAAACTGCTAAGTACCAAACCCAAGCCATTTTCTACACTCAACAACTGAATCCACTAATGAGCATAAAGTATCCATGATTCAATAACCTTCCACACATTTGATAATTGTGAATCATGTGGAACAAGAAAGAGAAGATTAAAAAAATTTTAAAAAACCCTACAAGACTTAGGAGTACCATTCAATAATCATGGAGGTTCCACAGGATAAAGTAAGGTGAAATTCACAAGAAAGATATGCGATGAAATAAGAACTTCAGGCTTCCCTAATCTTTAAAATCATTGACATCCAGATCTAGGAGTCCTTACAGATAGTAAAGAAAATTAAACAAAAGAGATCCTCATTGAGACAACTTGTCAAAGGTGCAAGACAAAGAGATTCTGAAAACAGCAAAAGGAAAATGCCAAGTCATAATAAGTAAACCTCCATTAAACATATACTAGTTTCTTCAGCCTACACGAGGTAGCACATTATGGCTGGGGCAAACCAGCCAAACAATAGTGCAGAATTTGACAAAGTTATTGAGACCTTAAAAACATGTGCATAACACATGATCCAAGATGACTGTATAGCTATTGAACACCATATACAAAATCAATAGAAAGTTGTTATTTTCAGTTCTTCCTTTGTATCTGGTAGAAAGGAATGTGAGTCTTTCAGTAGGGCAGTTTAAATCTTGTACCAAGTCAAGTAAATTTTTGATAGAACAGTTGTCTCAATGTTTTAGTTGTGTGAGAGAAAAGCCAGTCTTGGAATTTCAAATATAAAACATCTCTTTGCTTCATGATTGTTAC
>PVJX010047453.1:0-11886 GCA_004027295.1 Dolichotis patagonum
TTGGTGGGAGTGTAGACTGGTGCAACCACTATGGAAATCAATATGGATAATTCTCAGAAGACTAGGATTGGAAGCTTCAGTCAACCCAGCTATTCCCCTCCTTGGTATTTTCCCAGAAAAACTGAAAAGTTCATATCACAGTGATATATGTGCACCCATGTTTATAGCAGCACAATTTGTAATAGCTAAATGTTGGAAACAACCAAGATGCCCATCAACTGCAGAGTAGATGATAAAGATGTGGTATTTTTATACAATGGAATATTACTCAGCTATGAAAAAGGATGATCTTGAGGCCTTCATAGGGAAATGGAGACAATTTGAGACTATCCTCATTAATGAAATAAATAAGAATCATATTTATAAATATCACATTGTGTATCTAGTGTAAAAACTAATAAGAACTATAGGAGTAATAAAACTCAAAATTTGTAGTTGCTACTGTAAAAAAAGAGAGAAAAAGAAAGTGCTCTAAAGGATATAACAGCATGTATGTTTAAGTGTGTAAGATAGATGACCATATTACTGTTTTTGTTAGATCATCAAGCAGAACTGTTGTTTCACTGTTTGAATGTCTACTTTGTATGCTTTAATTTTGTAACTTGAACAACTATTTCCAAGATGACAGTATGTAATTTATCAAGTAGTGATTTCATAGTGTTTTTTGTTCTTTTTTCCTTTGGAATTCTGTATTGTTGCTACCCTTTTTTCTGTTTTGTTGGTTTTTTTTCCTCTCCTTAAATAAAACTTAAAAAAAAAAGAAATACTGGTTAAAGGTAAGCAAAAGCAAGAAATGAAAGGGAAAAAACTAGTAGAATAAATAAAATTGCATAGTAAAAGGATAGTCATAAATTGAAATATATCAATAATTATACTAAATGTAAAAGGTCTAAAAACTCTAATCAAAAGACAAATTGTCAGATCATCTTTTAAAAATTCTCCATGTTTTATGAGACAAAATAAGATACAAGGAAGCACAAAGACTGAAAATAAAATAATGCAAATGACATACTAAGGGAATTGGTGTGCTCTTGAGGCTGTAGCAGGTCACCAAGAGATGACTTAAAATGATACAAATTTATCATCCTACAGTTCCTTAGGCAAAATCTGAAATGGATTTTATGGGGGTAAAGTCATGGTGTCACAGCTCTGTGTTCCTTCTGGAGACCTGAGGAAGAATCTTCTATCCCTTGACTTTTTGAGTTTAATGAAAATATCTTATTAGTACATATTTGCAACACACAATGATGACACTTATTATGGGGAGTTGGTGCAGGTGTGTGACGTATCTTGGTCCTTTCCTCTTTTCCCTGCCTCCCTCCGTCTTTTGGCCCCTCTCCCCTCCTGACCTCCGGAGGCTGCCCTGTGCTGTGGCTTGCAGACTGACTGTAGCAGGCATACCTCCACTTCCCTGTCCCTGCTTCTCACACGTGCTCTTAACATTCCTGCTGGCACACATGGACCCCTGCTCTCAGCCACAGCACCGTGCACACACGCACACGAAGCACCTCCCAGAACTGAGCATGCTGTGTGTCATAATCCATCTCCACACACTGTTTAGGACTTAAATCCCTGAGAGTGAGGTGTCTGATCAAATTGCAGTTAAGGCTGAAAGCTAATACACAAAGATAATGAACAAATCCCTTAAATATATCCCTTGGATATAATGCAAGAGTCAAGGAGAAAATAACCATGGCAATTAAAATATTTGAGTTGAATGATTCTGAAAATAAAACTTGGGGGTTGCAACTACACCTGTGTTAAGAGGCACATTTATAGCCCCAAGTGCTATATTATAAAAGAAGAAAAGCTGAGAACCAATAACCTATCATTACAAAGATTATGATAGAAGAAATTAAACACAAAGAAAGTAGAAAGATTAAAATAAAGGTAAGATTAGAAATTAACAAAATAAAGAAAAATCACCATAGTAAAAATTTGATTTTTTGAATGATTAATAAATTTGATAAGCCCCTAGTAAGGTTGATAAAGAAAGAAAGACAGTAGGAACTACTAAAATTAGTCATGAGAGGATGTCAATGTTTTTTCTGTAAACTTCTAAAATATAAAAAGCTATAAAAACAATAGCATGTTATGGATATATTTGACACAAAGTTGAAATTAAAATCTATGACAGATAAGAATATATGCACAGTCCTACACCTATTTGTAGATAAATACCATCTCAGCAAAATCACTTTGGAGGTGAAGGCTTCATCCCTGAAGATGAAATATTTAGAGAAATGAAAATGATGAAAAAAATCATATATTCATCTCAGAAGACAGAGAAAAACATTTGAGTAAATTCAACATTCATTTGATGATTGAAAATAAAATTCGCCCTTAGTAAACTGGGGTTGGAGGGGAACTTTACTTAATATATGAATAGTATTTCCTGAAAAGTATACGTATTCTACCTGTGCCCGGGTATTTTCCCTGAGACCGAACAATCCCGGAAGTGCAATACTATGCAGCTTCACATTGCATAAGTGGTTTAACCAGTACATTAAAGAGAGAAACAGTTTTAAGATGGAAACAGTTTTAAGATTTAAGTTTTAAGATTTTAAGTTTTAAGATGAAAACAGTTTTTAAGATGGAAAGATGTAACTGTTCTTATTTTTAAATAGGATAGAATCTAAAAACTGGTGAAAAAATACAGAGTTCAACTATTGAAATGAATAAAAAATTTTATATTTCTAGGGTCAAAGTGAATATACAATTTCAATTGTATTTGTTTATATTAGTGACAATTGGTAATAAAATAATAAAATATTTATATTAATACCAGAAAGTAGCAATTACTTAGAATTAAAACTAACAAAAATGTGTAAGGATTTTATACAGAAATGTGGAACTTTTCTGAGAAAAGTAAAATCAGAGTTACATCCATGGAGAGTTATTCTTAGTCTGTGGGTTAGAGTTCCAGAATTATAAAGATGTCAATTTTCTGACACTCATCTATGGATTCAGTGAAAACTCAAAAGTCCTGGTGAAATATTTTTCCTAGAAATCCATGAGGCGAATCCTGATTATGTATGGAAAGAGTTGAGGTATTAATGAACTTTTACAACCACAAGCTCTGCGAGGCAGACCCAGATTCCAGGGTTCGCCCAGTCACCAGGACTGCGGCAGTGGGCGCCGCCTGGGTGCGGGGCGGAGCCTGCGTCAGCGTCTCCTGCAGGACGGTGGTGCCGTAACAAGGCATTTCAACAGGGAAACTTCCAGCCGGTTTTGTGTGTGCACAAAGGTCAACTCGACCCTCAGGTTTTGTCACACACGAGTATCGGTCCAGGTGGGTTAGACATCTGCGTGTAAGAGGTGACACAGTCAAGTTTCCAGAGGACTACAGGAGAAGGTAGTCAGGCCTTCTCAGCAGGCAGGCTGCGTGAGGCGGACGCGAAGGGCACCAGTCATACAGCCAAGGGTGGTACATCGGATTCATTAGAATAAACAAGTCCCCGGGGCGATGCACAGCCAAGAGGAGGAGGAGGTCAGCCGCCGGGGAGATATTTCTGGAATGCATGTTTTAGGGAGACTCACATCCTCGCTATAGTACCAGCCCCCAATCGATAAGAAAATAACTGTGCAGAGACCGGAACGTGCATTTGACGACAGGACAACAGCAGCCAACGACAGATACATCACCAAGAGCGGCCACGGCAGTGGGGGAGACAGGTCCACTGCAGCCGTGCTGATGGGCTACGCCAGTCAAAATACGAGGTCTGAGCAAAACCACAGCGCGTGCTGCTGCCCGGAGCCTCGACCGAAAGGCCGGCTCTGACAGGCAGGCGGCGCCTCCCCTCTTCATTCTCCGGATCTGCCGCTCCGCGGGCTCTGGCTCTTCCAACCTTTTGAATCGATTCAGACGTCGAGGGAGCCAGGACGTGCAACGCCTGCAGCGGGGCGCGCGCTGGGAGGAGTGTGCTTGAATCGAGGGGGTCTGAGCGCGATTCGTGGTAATGAGTCTTTTACTGTAAAGCATTAAAAAGTGTAAACATCTGCTGTGGTTTTTGATCACACTTTGTATATGGATACACAAGAAAAGCAGCCATAGCAAAATGCTAGCAATAATGTTTTAGATTACGGCTGTCACATTCAAGGAGTGCGATGTGCCCATCTTGTAGTGTTTCTGTGCGTTGTGTGTATAGTGTTCACCGTAATGAAGAAGAGGAAAAAACCCCAAAGCATTAGTGTTTAGCTGCATGTGCCCTGTATCCGTGGAGAGTTTCAGGGACACACCAGACAGCTGAAGTATAATGTTATTTTGCCTGGTTTTTCTTTTTTATTTTACCTGTTTCTTCCAAATATTGATCAGTTTATGTCCTATTCCCTGGAGTCAGGAGACAAGGTCCAGGCCAGCGGCCGCCTTACTGGGCCGTAGGGTGACTGGATGTCAGCGCCCTGGAGGGGCTCCCTGGGGGCCTCTCCTTCCCTTCTCTCCGCGGAAACACCATCCTTTCCCCCAGTGCCTTCTGATACAAAGCAGTTCAACTCCATTGGTTTGAAACAAGTAAAAGAGAAACAAGGAAATCAAATAAATGTATCAGCTCAGTTCACTAGCGGAGGGTCTAATTGAGCCGAATTACAACAATTTCCTTGTAGCCAGCACCACAGAAGGCGCTGGGCTCCCCAGCACATGCCGAACGCTCTGTGTGTAAATATTTTCTAATTGCCTTGTTAAACAAAGAAAGCCCGGGCAGAGACCTGCACTGTCCAGATGTGTCAGATCACATGGATGGCTAGAGACGCCACTTGTGAAGCAGAGAATGTCCCTGTCACTGGTGAAGGACCGTGAGTACAAGGGGAGAGGCAGATACAGACAGTGTTCCAGGTGCTCCCGGAAGAGTGATGGAACATTGCCAGGTGCAAGTGAATAACACCCTGCCTATGAACGCGGCCGGGAGAGGAAGGGCTTCTGCAGAGGTGGCCTGTGACAGAGGCGGGGACCCGCCCTGCAAGGAGAGGCTGCGTGTTTCCCTGGTATACTCTGGGTCCACTAGGAAAGTGTGTGTCCAGAAAAAACAGTGCTGTTGTGTCTGCTCCTCCTCCAGCTGTAAAAATTTCGAGGTGGATGTTTGAGGCACATTGCATTTTTTGTAATTTGGGCTCCACTGCTAGTTTCTGAAAAACACCTCACCTTCTGTGCCTCTGGGTTCTTCCTTATAACAGAAGATTACTAGTATACACCTTGTGAATTTAGGGAAGTGGACTCTGCTACTGTGGTAAGAGGCTCAGTACAGACTCTGCTGTCTGGCTGTAGCTCGTCAGAAGAGGAGGAGGAGGGAGAGGGGAGGAAGAGGAGGAGAAGGAGGAGGAGGCTATACACATTTTCTTCTCCTTGACAACATTTACTTTCCAGGTTCTATTTCTGATATTATTTCAGTCTCTGACTGCAACTTTTGGAGACTTGGTTGACTCTTTAATTTCTCTAAGATTTTCAGGGCTCACCAAATTCCTTGGCCAGTTCTGAAGTTCTGGCATTGTGTGTGTGTCTCTCACTTTCTTTCTGAGCCAACGGCTTCTCTGTAAGCTGCTTCTTACCCAGAAAACTGGTGACAATGACTCCTTAGTCCCATTAGCCTTAGTTGCCCCATGCCTTCATGTCTCCTCAGAGCTGGCAACGTGGGTGATGGAAAAGCCGGTTCCAACCCTTTCGTGGCTTTGCGTCGCCTGTCAACTAAGCACGAAGCTTTTAACTCAGCACTTGGAGCTGTGGGGAATTCTGACCTGCATTTCTAGAGTTAGACTAGATTTCCCAGTGGCTGAACCCTTGTCATTTTGGGCTGCGCAGTTTTTAGCAATGTGGCCTCGGCATTAATGAGAGTTTCAAGTTCCTCTTCTGCGTGGAGACACCAGCAGCCCAACTGCACAGAACGCGAGCGAAGAGCACAGGTCGGCACCTGTGAAGTCCTCGGCGCAGGGCTGGCCAGAAAGTGGGCTCTCAGTAAGTCCCAGTTTCGATAGGTGGTATCATTTCGGCTGTTCTTCTGCACAGCACAGCCTCATCTCTGTTTCCTTTTGGCAAAGCCCCAGTCAAGGCTGACATCTGTACCGAGCCCTGTCCATTTTTAGTCTTGTGTTGTTCTAGTGAACCCCCTTTCTGCTCACGGTCCTCTCAACCCTCAAGGGCTGGCTACTCCACATTACATTCTGACATGTCATGCGGTTATCCCTGCATTTAAAACACTTCCTGAAACCAACCAACTTAAAGAACCAGTGCGCACACACACACACACACACACACACGTGTGCGCGCACACACACGCACACACACACACACATACCTGAAGTAAGCAGGGGCTGCTGCTTTAGCCATGCTTGTATCCAGTGAGGCACATGGAAAATCCTTAGCTCCTTTTTCTCCATCATTTCAGTTTAGTCGATCGATTGCTCGTTAAGTTTAACTAGTAAGTGCACTACCTGAATTACCTGTCCCGACTCCCAGGAGTCCTACATTTTGAGAGGACAGCCACAGAAGAGGTCTGGGACAGTCCCGAAGTTCCCTGCTTCTACAGGGACAACTTAACAGGACAGCACATCCTTAGGACGACCGCAAAGTTATGGCACCCAGCATGCTTCGGAAAGTGTTTCATGGTTATATTCCACTGTTAAGAAGTCAAGATCCAGGAGGTTTGCGGAGGAGCCCACGTACGCGATTGGAGGCTGCGGTGGAACAGAATGTTCACATTTTCTGTGTTCAGCTTCTCCCCTTCTCCCGCATCTATTTGCTACTTGCTGATGGGGCGATGGTGGACAGTTGAAGACATGAAGAGGCCTTCTTCTCATCAGACCCCACTGGGCTACATCACCCTGTTCCCTCTTTCTCTCCCACTCCCGTGGGAGGAGTCGGTGTTAGTTACCGAAGGCTGCTAATCCAGGCTTCCCCTGAAAGGCAGCATAGTTACCACAATAAAGCAAGCCTGCTTCTTTGGGCGACTATCTCACCTGGGCACTGGGGTCTCCGGAGTGCTCTAAGTGGGCCAGGCCAGCTGAGGGAAGAGTTTGAGGAACCATACAGGGGAGCTAACAGGGAGGGACTGGCTTTTAGAAGTGAGATTTTCCTGATGCTCTCCTGCAGCTGTCTGGTCGCTCGGCCTAAGGAAGTTCTCCGAGTTCAGGGACGAGCAGGTGGCAGCTCCTCGCAGTGGGCCGAGGGGTCGCTCCTGCTTACTGCCGCTGCCGAAAGGCCAGGCTGCTGCACACAGGTAATGGGCCTCTTTGAATGGGCCTCTACTGCGTTTACTTCCCAGACACCAAAACGCCAGGCTGCTCACACATGAGTTGTCTGTACTTTGAAAGTTTACTGTTCCAGTTAGGACATTCCTGATGGCATTTTATATTCTCTCTGCAGTGCAGCCACTGATTCATGCTGCATTCTGAAGGTTATGAGCCTCCGTGTGATGCTAAGAACTCTACATCTTGGCCATTAAAAAAGAAGAGTATAAAATGCAGAGCTGCGCGGCCGAAGTGCAGGAACTAGAAGTATTTCATTTTGTGTCATGGCTTTGTTTGCCTTTGTAGCCTTTGAGTATTTCCAGCCCTTCTACTTTCTTTTACTTTTGGAGTTATGGCTGTCCTCTCTGTCCAAAAAAACAGAGCGAAGTTGCTCCCAGATAAGTTCTTTATATTTATGGTACACATTTTGAGTTTAACTAAAACGTCACTATGCACTGAGTCACTGCTGTATGTGAGGTTTCTGCTAGGCGTCGAGAGGGCTATGGAGCTGAGTAAGCCATGGTCTCTGCTCCGTGGGATGCATCAGCGCACCCCAGCCAGAAGACGTGGCGGAATGCATCAGAGACCATTAGACGCGTACGGTGCATTAGAGAGGTTCAAAAGGGACGTGCCACACGTGTATCTGTGCATGGGAGGTCTTCTGAGATGTGAGCTGGAGGACGAGCGGGATGTTTTATCAGTACACATGTGCAGTACACACGGTTTACATCCCTCCTGGGGAGCTGGTTCACCCACAGAACACATTAGTTCCCTTTTCACCCCCCCCCATGAAAATGAGGATTTGAGTAGATGACTGTTCAGGTAAGAGCATTCCAGAGGAAGGAAAGCCATGTACCTGGGCACAGATCTGGGGCTGTGAAGCCAATGGAGACCAATTCCAGGTCACATGGGGCACCGGCAGGAGCAGAGGCTGTGTCACTTCGCTTTCTGCTTCCTCTCGGCCCTGCCCTGGCTGTAGAGAGGTAACCACCACACTCCCCAAGAACAAGGAGGAAGGGACAGAGGATAGAAGTCACTCCCAGGCCTCCTGTGACAGAGAGAGACTGGGTCCTGGGGTGGCCTTGGATGCCTCAGGGTGGAGGTGGCAGGACCCAGGGAGGTGAGCAGTCTCCCTCCCCTGCCCCATGGAGAAGGGAAAGTCCTGCCACGAGGGGCCTTTGGCCTGGGCTCCCCTGGAGCCGCCGGGGTTCGCCTTGGCCAGCAGTGATTGACAGTGAGGTGACTGCTGAAGGACGCAGGCTGCACGGGCTCACTGGTCACTGGTTCACTCCTGAGACTTGCACATCACAGGCCAAGTGAAACGCGGGTTGTGCTGTGATTCATGATGCCTCATTCCTGGCCTAGGAGCTTAGAGGGGCGTGGAGGAGACTGAGGTCAAAGTAGGGGGCTGGGGCTGGACAATGCCTTCTTTCCCACTGCCCGCTCCTCCTGGGCAGATGGAAACGCAGAGCCTCAGGGCCCCAATCTCTCATCCTCACAAACCGGGAGCAGATTCAGGGTGTTTGTGTATGCGATAACGTTTGAGCAGCACATGGTGACATGGATGCTGCGGGGGACACCCGGGGTGGTAGGGAGCCCAGAGCGAGCTGTGGAGCCCAGACGGGGGTCTCCCCGTGTCTCTGGGGCCAGTCGACGGCTGAGCTGACTCTGCCCAATGCATTTCATCACAGGAGTGTGCAGGGCCTGGCGAGCCCTGCAGGCTCGGCTTTGGTTTCCGTCTCTGTGCAAGAGGGCTAACATCCCCAGGTCATACTGGACCCGAGAACTTTCAAGGCTGTTTTGGGGCTCAACTGTGAGTAGAGGTGCTTGGCCTCTCAAAATCTGCCTATGAATGGGAACCTTCACTTTTTCAGAGGTAAAGTACAGGAAAAAATGTGTCCTTCGGGATAATAATGCATTTTAAGCCTGCTTAGTGAAAAACAACAACCTGGCCAGGATTCTTTGTTGTGGCTACACGTCCAGCAGGAACAGAATCCCTTCCTCCTCCCTGCTGCAGAAGGGCGCGGTATGTGAGGCGGCCAAGCCCAGGTCCAGTGGGGGCAGCTGCTGGAAGCTGTGCCCACAGGGTGCAGGTCTTGACTCCATCTCGCACCGTGCACAGGGTCACTTGGAACCTGTGTGGAGGCCGAGCAGGGCCTCCCGACCAGCAGAGACACCGATTCCCTGGCACAAACAGAGAAGTCAAACTGAGTAGTCGGTTATTCAAAATTACTAGAACTGAGGAAGGTAAATGGAAAAGAAACCATAACGATTAGAAAGCACTGCTGGTGGTGCGGCAACTTAGTCTCTCCTGGCCTAGGTGTCAGGCTCCACCCGGGGCCAAGAGGACCAGGGCCTCTGCTCCTGTCTTTCTCTTTGCCAGAAGCACTATTCCTTTGATGGACCGCTTGGTCCTCCTGAACCGCTCCTCGATTTCCTGAACGAAGCCGACACAGGGGCTCACCGGGGAGAGCCGTTACCGAGCAAGTCAGGCAGCTGCTGCTCCTCTTGCTCCGTACCCCGTACCCCGTGCAGCAAGAAAAATACGTCACTTGATGCCTGTTCATCACCGGGAGTGTGTGCTGCACGTCTGACACGGTGAGCGCCTCAGTGTATTGTTCATTTCCTGTCTCCGAAGTCTGACACAGTGCCCAGCACATAGCAAGTTCTAAGCAAACATTTGTTGAATGACTGGAGAAGGACGAACCCTGTTAAGAATGAATAAGTAAACAAACACCTCCATACTAACACTGATGGAAGCTTAATTACTCATGGTCGCAGAAAGGGAACTTTTTCAAACAATCTTCTAAAATACGAAGAAAGATGTCACAGGTCTTAGATGTCTTATCCATAACTGTATCTATATGCTGAGATATTAATGTATGTATAATGTCCCAAATTCTTTAACCTTAAAATTCTACTTGAAATTATTGTAGAGATTTTAGGAATGTGAACAAAGCCCTACCTACAAAGATATTTATTTTATTCTGTTTACAATGAAAAGTTCTATAGGTAAACTAAAATGTGGATTAGAAATTGATTATGGCATAAAATTAATGAAGTGAAATGTGTTAGGAATTTAGAAGACATTCATATGCCATCAAGGGTAAAAAGCAGGATAGCAAATCATATACCCACTAAGCTGCCATTTTATTAAAAATAAAAATAACGAGATATTTATAAGGGAGGTCTGGGAAAAGACATACACTAAAATGTTAACCAAGATTTCCTCTAGCCGGGGACATTGTGGGTCATTTTGATTGCTGTTATCTTTGTGTGTAATTGCTTGACATTTCATCCTAAATCCTGTTAACTGCATAATCAACCTTTAAATTACAAAGAGGAATGATAAACATGTTTAGGGCAAACCGTGCCGGCCCGGAGGGCTTCCAGGCAGCCGCAGAGCTCCGGGCACCGCCCTGCCCTCTCTTGCAAGTCCTGGGCCCGCACCTCCTCTGCACATCGCAGCTGCCTGGGCGTGGGTGGAGGGCGCCCTGCCTCTCTGCCCACGCGGTCCAGCCGCAGCCCGGATCCCTGCTGCTTCACAGGGCTGTGCCCGGCCTCACGACCTGCGCGGAGAGGAGGACTCGGCGTGGCGGGCGTGGGTGTGGCTCCTGGGCTGAAGGCCCAGGCCAGCACAGCGGGGCTGGTGCTCCTCACGGGGATGTGGCTTCCCGCCCCCAGGAAGCGGGGAGGGAGATGGCTCTGGGCTGCAGGTGCCTCACCCCAGCTGGGAAGCCACACCCGACACACGTGAACGAACACCCAGAAACAGTGTCACCAAGTCCCAGGTGACGCCAGCCAGGCCCGCTGACAGCACAGTCCCAGGGGCTGGCACCCAGGGCGGCGGGCTTTCCAGCGGGAGAACCAGCCTGCTCCACGCCCGTCCACGCGGACTCTGGTTTCCTCTCACGCACGCTCTCCGGCCTCCTTCCCAGTCTACCATTCCGGTTTCACCAGACACTGGCAGAGCAGGAAACGGCCCCAACCCCATCCTTGAGAAGAGACACGGAAGCTGTTCTTGTTCTTCCTGCAAAACGCACCCCTCAATTATTTGTGATCATTTACTCAACAATAATCTGCTAAACTCCTGCTCTGTGGAAGGCTTTGAAGGGACCACAAAGGAGGATAAAGTTAGGACTCTTCTTACCATCTTACCGTCCTGTTTAGGAGACCATGAAGGCGATGAGCTGAACAACCCCGCCCAGGTGGGCCCGGCTTCTGCGTAGCTGCACAGACAGCGCAAAGCACAGCGGTCAGAGGAGGACGAGACGGCACCGGCGGGCCCCCGCTGAGACTCCCAGAGGAGGCACAGGCCAGCGACAGCCCTGGCGGATGGGCAGATGGACAGGCAGACAGGAGTGAGGGAGCCTCGGCGGTGCTGGGGGTTGGAAGGACAGCGTGGGCAGCAGTGTTTGCCTGTGTCCAGGAGTGCGGCAGTCCTGGGGCTGGGGTCTCTCCACCCATCATTAGGCAGATACTTTGTGTGCCCTCGAGCTCCTAGGGACTCCACAGGGGCCCGGGCAGGTCCACATGCCTGCCCCGTTCTAGGCTGTGCCCAGCAGGCGAAGGAGGGCAGGCACACGCTGAAGAAGGGATGATGGGTTCCAGTACAGCGCAAGAAATTCAGGAGGAGCGAGAAGGGGGATTGTGATCCCGGGGAGGCTCAGC
>PVJX010047454.1:0-11865 GCA_004027295.1 Dolichotis patagonum
TTTCAGCAAAGCTGCCATTGAAAGGCAAAGGGTGTGCCTTCCAGGGGGTTTGTGGATGTGAGAAGTAGGTGGCCCAAGATGGAGCTGGGGGTCACATGGGGTGGGAGGAAATGACCTCAATGGAAGGAACAGAGCAGTATTGGAGGAGGTAGCAAAGCACGGGTGACCCCAGCACTGTCAGGAGGAGGTAGCCCAGGACAGAAGCCCCATCCTAGGATTCAGTTTGAGACTGGGAGCCATGAGCCACTTCAGTCTTGGTGGGCCCAGGCTAAGGTCATAGGGAGGGACACTTCATGCTGAAGTCCCTCACTGGACTGGACAGTGCCTAGGTGAGGGAATGTGGGCTAGAAGGAAACACTCAGCACAGCACCCAGTGGCCACTGTCCTGACATGATGTCTAATCATGTCCCTCCAGAGCACATTACTCATAAGAGATTATTCTGAGGGTCACCAATGAAGCACAAAATAATTTCCCATCTAGCATAAGATCTGGACACCCAAGTCTTGTCCCCAGAAGGTCACACTTCCCTCCAGACTCTGTCCTCTGATAATGGGGCTCCAGAGGTGCCACAGTGAAGCCAAGGCCAAGGTCTAGAGGCTGTGGTCAGCACTGTTCTCTTTTGCTCCTCGCCCCCTCCTTGCCCCTTGCTGCATCCCTGCTGGCCCAGGCTGGCCCTGCTCTTTCTGTCCCTTATGATGAGGTATGACACTGCTTGCATATTTTGCCTATGGAAACCAAACTAGGGGTCAAAATGCATTCCTAAGATGCAAGAACTTATTTACCAGGGAGCTTTTTCCTGCCCTCGGGAAAATTATTCATGCCTAGGGCAGGCCCCATCTCTGGGAATTCAGACCATCACTGCTGCCTCCCATGGAGCCTCTTGCAGGTTGGCCCCAGAGAAGCCAAGTTTCTCTTGGCTTCTAGACACACAAAATTCAGATGTGTACTGGACCCATCTTTGACTCTAAGCAGACCCAGAACAAGATTAGGAGGGCCCAGCCCTGGGTCTTCCCAGCAGGGGCTTCACCCTAAAGTTTCTTTGGGGCTTGCTCAGTGCTCACTAGAGGAGTCTGCCATTGCTGGTAGGAAAACAAGGGACCTGTTAGATCAGGTCAGAGCCCATGGTGGAAACCATCAGAGGGGTCCAGGGAATGTGGGCAAGTACCTCACATGCCAATCCATGTGGCAGATACATGGTAGCAGTCATTCTAAGTGACACAGCTCTGGGAAGTGTTAGCCCTTGAGTCCTCTCTTTGGCCAGGGTCCAAGTGTGAAGAGAGTGGGCAGAGAAGGGAGTCTCCAGCATGCTTTCTGCCTTGGAACCTCAGATATGGTTCAGATCTCACCAGGATGAATACACCATTGTCCTCAACCAACCCCCCTAGTGATTAGACCCACAGCTAGTGTGTGGAACTGAGCCCCTTCTCACATTCCTAGTGGACCACAGAGAGGATAAGCAGAGCATTTCCCCTTAAATTCAGCCCTCAGGAGGACTCTTGTCATCAGTCAGGATGTCTCACCACTCCAGTAAGTCTCCTGATACCCTAGTTTCAGCTGACAAGGGTGAGCCACAGCTAGGTCTGGCTCTGCCCTCGTCATGGCCCTAACTTTCTTGGGACCCCATAAGGCCTGGCTAGAGTGCAAATCTTTCTCCAAACTCATTTTCTTCTCTTAATTACCCCACCTCAACGTCTGCCAGAATAGAAGGTAGGAGGAAGCCAGATGACAGAGGGTAATGAGATGTCACCAGGTGTCAGCAGAGGCAAAGACCAACACAGAGATGAGGACAGAGAGCTAGAGAGGGTCTGAGACAGGCCGGGTGTCAGTACAGACAGAATGGGGCCTGCACAGATCTCTGCCCCACAAATGTCTGCCCCCCACAGACCTCTGCCCACCTCCCAACCCATCAGGCTCTACCTCTGCAAGAAAATCTGCACTGCTGCTCGGGGAGGTCATAGGCAGATGGCACCTGGACATCAAGTGTCTACCTAAGGTTGTCTATGAATTTCTTCACATTCTGTGTGTGTCTGTGCATGTGTTCAGTACTGGGTATTGAACTCAGGGCCATCACACTGAACTATATCCTAAGTCTTTTTATACATATTTTTTTTCTTTTCATCCCTTGAGAAATTGTCATCCTCAGTGAGGCCCAGATACATGCTATGCTCTTCATGTACTTCATGGTGGGCCTAGAAATTGCCCACATGTAGTGTTTCTGGTAACCACTGAGGATCAGAGTAGATTCCTGAGATGCTAGAACCCAGTCACCATGGAACATATCTCTGTGTCTTTGGGTGGATTAGATCAGGCTGAGGCTGGGCCTATCTCCAAGAGTCAGACCATTCTGGCCTCCCTCCAGGCAACCTCCTATGTGCTGAGACAGGAGTAGCCAGAATCCTGCTATCTGGCCACAGGAAACACAGGCATGGAGATGAACCAGCTATGATTACTGCTAAGTGGACCAATGGTCAAACTTGGGGTACCCAGCCATGGTTTCTCCCAGCAGTGGTTCAGCCCCAAAGCTTCAATTGGTCATGCTGAGGGTTCAGTAGAAGAGTCTGGATTTCCTAGAAAACAGTGTGGAAATGGAAGTATGGATATGAAGAAGCAATTGAAAGCCCCATAGCAATCATCAGCAGAGCCTAAGGAAGACAGGCAAGTGGCAAGCATGGAGCACACATCCAGCAAGGAACATTTTGAGTGGAAGTGTGGGTTTGTGCAGTGTGAACTTGTGAGTCCCCTTACCGACACCTGGCCCAGTGGGAAAACAGTGGGCAGAGACTGAAGTCTCCAGTGTCCTGTGACTTTGGAACTCATGAGTCAAACCAAATCTCACCAGAATATCAACATCCTGGTCCTCACCAAACTCCCTAGTGCTGACTCCCCCAGCTGGTATGTGAAGGTGACTCTCTCATCAGGTCCCTGCTAGACTCTCCCTGGGGTACTTAGTTTTCCCCTTAAACTCAGCCCACAGGATGCCTTGTGTACTAAGCCATGATGTTACTGACCCCTGAGGGAAGCCAGAAGTGACCCACTCCCTTAATTTTCCAGTACTGTCCAGGCTGGGAGTGAGTGGCTCGAACCTTGACTGTTTTGTCCCTTCCCTCACTTCCCTTTGGTTCCTCTGGGCTCCCAAGTCACTGGAATAACATCTTTCAGTGTCTTATCTGCTGCTCTAGCATCGACTCTCCCTCGCTTCACTCAAAATTGACTGAAGACAAACTGACAGCACAACCCTCCCTGCTGCTCCTGCCACCTCAGAGGCTATAGTTGCATTTTCTGAAGTGAGGGAGCATTATGGGTTATTTAAGATCAGGGAAGGAAGTATCAGTGCCCATTCTTAATTTCCCCAAGCCCCACTGTTATCTTTCCAGGGGATTCTTGGTTCCCACCCTACCATTCATACATGCAGATTTGCAGCTGCCATGGAAGCAGCATTGCCTAGCACTTATCAGGTTAGACTAACACTCTTTCCAATGTTTCTCCAGTTCACATAAAGAACGATTTTAGTATTTCTGTTAACCTGCTTGTGATTTATTTCTGATGCTGTGTATGCTCTAAATATCCTTAAATCTACTAGGGATTCTTATACTAAGTAGATGGAAAGATAGATCAATGCAAAAGAAAGGAAATAAACATTAAGAGCTTTTAACATAGAAGAGCTCCAGAGACAGAAGCCAACAAAAAACAGGGCAGATACCAGAACCTGGTCCAGGTGACGTCTGGTATTGGGGAAAATCTGACACCTGAAGGTGTATTCAGGTGGAAACAGAGACCAGCAGAAGCAAAGCAGAGTGTCCAGCACAAGCTAGCATTAGATGGAAGTGGTTGGAGGTTGAAGGCCAACAGTGGCAGTAACTGGACCCTTGCTGTGTCAACTGTTGACTTCCAGCATTACCTCCTGTTGCTAGTGACCTCAGCATTAGTAGCAGAAGTTCTCTTCACTTTGCTGATTTTAGCAAAAGACCCCTAGGATATGTGGCAACTCTTCCAGTGTATTCACTGCACCTGCAGGTCTCAGCTCCAGTTGGCAGGGATGGACCAGAGCTTGACCTGGTCTGCCCCAGCTATAACCATGACTGCCTTGGCCACACCTCACCAGGGATGCTTAGAAACATAGCAACACTGGAGTGCAAATCTATTACAAGTCCTGACCCTCTTCTCTCAATACCCAACCTTCACAGTTGGCCTGGGATGGAAGACAGGAGGCAGCTGGCTGAAGAAGGGTAATGAAATTTCTAGAGGTTAAAGGGAAAGACTAAGATAGATGAGGACACTGCGATGGTGTGATGCCAATGGGACAGGCCTGATGTCAGTGCAGAGAGAATGGGTCCTGCAGAGATCGCTGTCCTACCTGAACCACCTCTGCTCCCCTTCGAAAGTATGGAAAGTGACTTGATTCACTAACTGAGGAGACTATACAGAGACTGCACCTGGGACTGAGGTTTCCCTAGCGAGGCTGTCTCTCACTATACTTTGCTGTTGTTCCTTCCTTCTTTATTTTTTCTTCAGTAGTGAGTATTGTACTGAACTATAGCCCCAGCTCTTCAAATTTTATTTCAACTCATGATCTCTCTAAGTTGTCCAGCCTTGACTCCAACTTGCAACCTCCTGCATGAGCCTCGCCAAATGCTGGATCACAGAAGCCCAACACACCACACCTCTCAGAATACCTTTAATGTCATAGAAAGTAGTGGAACTGGAGTCCCTAGGACAGGGAGAAGAGAGCAAGAAGGGGCTGGGAGGGTGGCAGACTCTGGGGGCTGCAGCTTTCCTCTGTCTCTGTTGATTCATCTTTCAGCCTGGGTGTGTGGGATACAGTGAAGCATTTTATAGTGTGGGGAGCTGAGGCTGCACCCCATCCACCACCTCAGGACCCTCTTCTAAATCCTTTGCCTTTAGGGTCCACCACACCCTAACCCAGGCTGGGGTCCACATATCAGGGGTGTGGAGCCAATAGGGGCCCCTGTAGACCCATATAAATCCAGCAAATCCTCAGCCCAACCTCAGGACAGGCATCCAGCACAGTTGCTGTCTGCATGGATTAGCTTCTCAGCCAGACACTGCACAGGGCCTGGGTCCATCACTGCTACTGGGATGTCTGCCAGGTCCCATATGAACAAGCATACACCCTCAGTAACATGTCTGGGATCTTTAATATTGGGGACACTTTTGAGACCCTAGGCATGACCTGGGACTCCATTACCATTACTTTGGATGTGGCCAAAGACAGTGGGGTGACCTGAATGACCTGTCAAGGACAAGGAAAAATCCTGGACCCATGTGACCCAAAGTAACCATTGCACACAGCAGCAGAGTGAGCCCACCTCGCCCTCGGCAGGTTCCTGCCCTGCATGGTCTCCTATCAGGGCTCCGAGGTGAGCTGTGACTGGAACTTCAAGACTCAGGTTTATCAAGAGGCCGCATCAATGGCCCATGTATGTAGCTCTGGGTCTCAGTCTGTGGGACCACAGAAGAGGACAAGGCTCTAAGTGTGCTGTTCTTTGTTGTCTGCTCCTATGAAATGCACAGGGTGTGGTGCAGTAACAGCACTCAAGGCTTCTCAGCCTATTCCAGGGTCTGGGCTGAGGCTCCTGTGAGAGCCAGGATCTAGACTCAGAGGGCCCAAAGCAAAAACTCTGATTTTTACTGTCTCAAATTTCCACTGTCTGTTCCCTACATTTCCTTAACCTCTAAAAATCCCAGGAAACTGCATGCATTTTGTGTTTTGGGGCATGTTCTTCCTACATAGTTCAGTCTGGCATTGAGCTCACTCTGTAATCTAGACTGGCCTCAGATTGCCAGTGATCCACCTGCCTCAGCTGGAATTGCAGGCATGCACCACCATGCCTGGGGCGCCCTATGTTTTCTGCCGGAACATGGACGTTTCTCTGCCAAACATCCCTTCCATCAGCTCATAGGATCAGAGATGAAGTCTTATCCAGACTCAGTAGAGACCCATAGACCAGGACTTTAAGATAAAGGGAAAGGTTTGGGTGAGTCAGAGGCAGCTCCTATCCCTCCAGACTATGAAGCTCTCACAAGTTCCTTTTCTCCTGTTGACTTCTGTGCTCTCAGACTTGCACAATCATGACCAGAGTTTAAGAAAATAGGAGATATCTGGTCATGTGTTTCTGATGAATTTGATAGTAATTGCCTCAACCTTCTTTCACTTAGCTAAGGATGGGTCAGCCCCCAAGTGGGTGTGACACCATCTGGACAATAAATAGTTCCTGTGTATTGGACACCAAAGCCCAACTCTTCCTCCTCCAATACCTGACGGCACAGCAGCTGTCCTAAAACCATGGCCCTAGGTCTCCCATGGGTGGGCCTCTCCCTGCTCTGGGTTCTGCAAGCTCATGCCATGAGTTCTTCTCTGCAGCTGATCCTGAACTCATCTCTGGACAAAATTCCTCTGCAGCCAGACTTCAAGCATGACCAGGTAAGGGCTCTAGTAGAGTAGATTCACAGAGGGCCTAGGGGAAAAGAACAGAGGAAGAGAAGGGGAGGAGAGGCAAAGGGACTCATGGGCAGTGTTGGGTGGGAAATGCAGGGCTCAGAGAGACTAGGGTCACTGTACATTTGGTGAGATATCTTCAATTTTGAGAAAACTGAGGCTACAAAGGCTGACTAGACAAATGCCTGGGGCCATTGAATGCCTGAAAACCAGGCATAATACCCGTCTGGGGTCCCTCTGAGTCCTGGGAGTTTCCCAGTCCCCATCAAATGCACAGTGTAGCCACATACCTGAAACTTGTAGCCCAAAGGGTTGTCCAAAGGAACCAGCAGAGACAACATGGGAGGGATGGCTCTGGGACCACCCTTAAGCTCTACCTATCATCAATCTTGCAGTTCCAGGGAAGATGGTATGCCATAGGTGTGGCAGAAACCAACATTCAGAATGCAACAGAAAGCCAGTTAGAAATGTTCAGCACCCTCTTCGACATGATGGATAATCACAGCTTTGTCGTCACTGGTATAATGCCAACGTAAGCACCTGCCTCCTGGGAGTCTGGGAGCCTGACAGATGTCACAGTGCTACCTGGGGCTTGGGTGCTAAAGTCTTTTACAGATGATTTCTAGATCCTTTATGTCCCAAAGAATTGAAGAAAACAAGCATTAATAATAGCAAGGTTTCACATGTGTTAAAAAAGAACGGTAGGGGGGAAATGGGCTCTGCAGAAATAGTTTGGGCCCAGTAAAATAGGAAGAAAACTTGAAATATACCCAACAGCTTAGGGTGAGCTACTGTGAAGAAACACAAGAGTGAGCACTCAAGGATGACTGTCCCTTTTAAATCTCCCACAATGGTGTCAGTCCAGGATCATACTGTTAAAAGCTTGTCCAATTTCTCACAAGAAGTCCACACAGCAGGACTCGGAGGATTGTTGTGCATGTGTGTTCCTGGAGCTTGTCACACCTCATTTCCTAGCTAGTTTTAGCCACACACAACGCTCCTGCCTCAACAGAGGAGTGACCAAAACTGATGGATACTGTCACACATCTCATTAATCTGCAAAAATCAATCTTTTTCTTCACTGTCTTCCTCCTCTATTTAGTTTTTTCATTTCTCTTTCCTTATTTCCTTCCTTCCTTTCCTCCCTCTGTTGTTTTTTTTTTCATCTATCAAAATTTATGAGTGGCTCCAGTATAGACACACAGTCAGTAGAAATAAGACAAACAGTAAGATGTCCCACAAAGGGAGTATCCCCTAGAATCCCACCAAAAACCTCCATCTAGAGCTTAGAGGGAAGGAACCATCTTGATGGTAACACTACCAGGCTAAGCTTCAGAGGGTGAGGCAAGAAAGATTGGAATTAGAAGCTAACTTCAGCCACATAGTGAGACATTGTCTCACAATAATAGAGAAGAACAAGGCTGGTAATGTAGCCCAGTGAAGTGGTCCTGGGTTCAATCTCCATTACCACCACCAACACCTACAGTTTCAGTAAATAAGGTTCAGAGGTCACAGCTGAGTCTGGTGAACTCTGAGTCAGAAAGTCTCAACTCAGGTGGCAGAAAACTATCTAGCGATCACTGTGGCCATCAGAGAAGGGGCTGATGAGCAGGAAGGAGGGAAGCACTCCTAGGCCAGGCCTAGGTCATGTCACCCTGACCCGGTACCTGCCCTGGGGCTCCTTCAGGTGACAAATCTGGGCTCAGCTTCAGTAGAGGAGGTGGGCAGAACTATGAAGGGAGGCTGGGATGTCATAGATGGGAGAAGACAGGGAAGATGAGGTCTCTGGAGAGGGAGCCCGAACCATTCTCCTACAGTACAGGCGGTGCATTCTAGCACTGCTCACTGGGTGGATACGAGTTGAAGTATTGGAGAACTGTGGGTAACAGGAAAGCAGGTTTGAGATATTGACTCTGGAGTGCAAGGGTGGTGTGGCCTCAGGAGAAAGGGCACATGTGGCCCAAGGACAAGGCAAGTGCTTGGCATGGAGCAAACTGGAAGGTGAGAGGAAATTTCCAGGAGAGATGGGAAATGAGAGCAACAAGAAGAGAGCAAGGGTCAGTGCCTGAGGTCTGAGTGTGGTACAGGCTGTGCAAGGGAAGCAGTGGAGGACACAGTGAGTGATGGAGAATCAAATGACCCATATAGTAGACCAGGCAAAATGTCAGAAGAGACAACCCAGGGTCATGCAACAGTGGGGTGAAGGGACAAAGTAGGGGACAGAATCTAATGGGCTACACTGGACTGAGGTCTGGAAATCTTGATACATTCCTGCCTTTTGTGCAGTTAAGGGGAGCCAAGTGTGTCAGCATTTCCTGCTCACAACCCCACCACCTGTCGCTCCCACAGGGAAAAGGGATGTAACCTCTGGATCAGAACATTTTTGCACAATGTCTATCCTGGCCAGTTCACCCTGAAAAATGTGAAAAGTGAGTCCAGAGGGAAGGGCTTTTCTGGAATTGGGATTTGGGGGAAGAGATTTCTGGAAGGGCACAGGCCTCCCTACCCTTCACAGATTATGTCTTAGAGGGAAAATGCCTCACTGACGATTTGGCAGGAATATAACAGTCTCTTACTCCCCAGCCAGGAAATAAATGACTCCTATCTGTCCACACTGCAGATTACAATTTCATACAGAACTACACTGTGAGGGTGGTATCCACCGACTACAAGAACTTTGGTGTGATGTTTATGAAGATGACGAAAACAGACGGTGTACACATCGAGATCACTCTCTACGGTGGGTACTTTCTCCATCCCCTCACAAACTGGACCCTTGATCACACTTGGTCACAAATTCCTTTCCACTTTGAGCCTCTCTCAGGGCAGATGTCTTTTCCAAGACCCTTTGGGGGAAAGATTCTGGGGCCTTATTCCCTCCTTCAACATTATTTATGAATGAAGCCCAGGAGGTCAGCTCAAACCAATCATCACATCCACTCTAGAGGCCAGGGACAGGGATTGTAACTAAAAGACCAGCCTGAACTGTATGACAAGATCTTCACTGAAATCTTTTAAAAAGAATTACTGTTTGTTTGGTTTTTTTTTTTTGTCTTGATCATTCACACCCATCTTGCCCACAGGGAGAACCAAGGAGCTCAGCCCTCAACTGAAGGAAGACTTTGTCAAATTTTCCATGTCTGTGGGTTTCACCAAAGATAACATCATTTTTGCTGACCCCAAAGGTAATGACCAGCTAGGGAGAGAGGAGGGGGATGTTGGCCTGTCCAGGTCTGTTGTCCCAACAGGCAAATGATACAGGACTCTATTACCTCCTGTAGTCGATAAAGAGGTAATGGTGCCCACACTGGGACCCTAGGGTCAGCAGCAACCCTGACCCCAAGTATTTCTCTTGACAAGTTATCCAAGGCCTGTACAGATGACAGTTTGTGTCCCAGATCCAAATTTTCCCTGTCTCACTGCTCTGGGTCACCTCATATTATACTTTGGGCCATCTCCTTTCTCCTGAAACTTGCTAATTGCTGAGGCAGGTAGGGGAGTGCAGAGATCCTATCAGTCAAAGTTTACACAAGCACACACACACATATATACACACACTGCAGGAACCCATGCACACACTCACAACCTGCTTGCTCTGATGTTCTTTCTCTCCCACAGAAGGGTGCATCGATCTCTGAACAAGCAGTGAGTATGGCTGGGTAGGGGCCTGATGGGAGGCCAGGGCAGGGAGCCTGGGTGACTTGGGCCTGCCTTTCTTCCTCTACTCCATTAAAAGTGCAACCATCTTTTCTCTGCTTTCCCTCTCAGTGTCTCCAGTGCCTGTCCAGCCCTGTTCTGCCTGTCACTTCTGCTGATGGTGCTACCTGACTGCCCCACCAGGCATAATGCCAATAAGAGAGAAGATACCCTTCCTGTAGTGCAGGGCTGCCCACACAGGTGCAGCAAAAGCCACCCTGCTAATGGAGCCCCTATTGTCTGCTAAATAAATGCATGAGATCTGGTCTTCTAGCCTTCACTGCTTGACCTGGGGGACCATGAAAAGGGGAAAGACTGATGCTGGGAACACAAAAGCAACATTTTCATAGGCTGCTGTCCCTAGAATACATTCTGATGTTAGGGTACACATGAAAAGAAGACTCCAAGATTCTCCACAATTGTAGTCCCCATGTCTGCTCTGTATCTGGTTTGGTTAGAACAATGTGTTACTCCAGCTTTGATGAATACTCTTAGTCCCAGCCTTGGTCCCACATGAAGAAAAACCCAAGAGGGTGCCCCATCCTAGAGAAGTACTGTTAGGGTCACATCTCATTGTTGTATTCAATTACCTATAGCAGGTGCAACAGCAGCAACCCCATCAGCACTGGGGAGCTAGAGGGCACCACAGTGGGCATAAAAGCAGCCACCCCACCTCACCAGGCTTCTGTGAATACTAAGAAATGATGACCAAGACAGGAGGTTACATGATGTGTAGACATCAGCAGAGACCTGTTCCAGAAGAGAGTGGGCACGGGTCAGGCTCCTATGGACTTCTCTCAGCCACCTATGGACTTGTTCGCCATGCTACTGATTGTCCACTGGATGTGGCCTGTGTCAACACTGACCTACAAAGATGCTGCCCCCAATATGATAATATCCAGACCACTTAAGTGTGCATTCTGAAGCCAGGGCAAGGACAAGGAAGGTGAGGAAATATGCTGCCTTTGATTTCCACGCTTATAGCCCAGTATTCCATCTGCTGTTTCCACTTTCAGCCCTATGTTGGCTGTGGTGCACTGCTTTCCAAACTTATATTGGAACTGCCCCTGTGGCAATGGGTCCCACAGTGTTGGGCCCCAGGGGGATCCTAGGCCTGCCAAGGGAGGTAGTGCAGAGGACAAGAACTATGACTTTGTAGAAGAAGGTGCCCAATGGGCCTACTGAGCATACTTTTGCTTCTCTAGGGATGCCCTTCTGAGAAGGGAAACTGGACTAGGGTTGGGTGCTGGGGAAGGAAGATGGGAGGAGTGAGCCTGTCAAGTTCAGCCTCATTCCATGGTCAGTTTTGAATGTAACAGCTTCAATCATGAGAAAACATCTGCACCTTAATCCTGTTTTTCCTGCTGATGCTCAAAAAGCAAACAAAGCTCATTGCTTTGCTGCACTCAGACAAAATTATCTCCTGCTGACCTCCTGTCAGGCTGTTCTCACAACTTGACTGCCACCCCCTGGCCACCTCATCACCGGTTTTGTCTCAGCAAGCTCCTTCCTCCCTTCCTTACTTAACTGAGTATCAGATGCCTGGCCTAGGACCACGAATCTCCTGCTCAGAGGTACAGTGATAGAATAAAACAAATACAAGCCATATTTTAGTACAAGGGGCACCAGGATGGTCAAGGCCCAATGATGGGCTTGGACCACAACACATGATGTCTTTGGCTTTTATTAGACATACAGCTTGACTGAGTGG
>PVJX010047455.1:0-11867 GCA_004027295.1 Dolichotis patagonum
TAAGCATGAGGCCCCATCTCATAGCTTTGAAGTCTTTCAAAGTTTTAAATCATCAGTTGGAATGGTGTTATCCTGTTTTGTTTGACTATATCATACATGATGATATGAACAGCTGTTTTGAAGAAAACATTATGACAGCTATTGCTGATTTAATATTATCCTTCTTAGAAGTCCTACCATGCTTTTTTTGTTCTACTACTGTTGGTTCTATCTATCACATTGTGTCTTATTGGAATTTGAATATGTGAGTTCAAACAAATTTTTTTCTTTTTTTATAAAAAATGAGATATTATAGTACCCATTGATCATTTTCAGTTATTCGGTTCAGAAAGCCCTGGAATTCTTTCACTATATGCATGGCTTTATACTATTGTGTTATGCTTGATATTATTGTATTTGAAACTATGCTCAACTATACCAGAGTAAGAGATATGCTGTTAGATACTGTTGATGTCCAGTTTACAATGTAAAGTACTGTGTTGCCTATGTTGTCCTGTTCTGATCTGCTCTGTACTGCCCCCTCTTCTTTTATTCTCTTTCAAATTAAAAAAAAATAGGTGTTGATGATCTTCTGTATTTCCACCGAGTCTGTAGTTGTTTCACATTTTTCATTGTTCATTGCATGAATTTGAGTTTTTTCTTTCCTTTTTTAAAATAAGGTTGGCTATGGGCTCATCAATTTTATTTATTCTTTCAAAGAACCAACTCATTGATGCACTGATTCTTTGAATTGTTTTCTTAGACAATATTGAATTAATTTCTGCTCTGATCTTTATAATTTCCTCCCGTCTTTTGGCTTTAGGCTTGGCTTGCTCTTCTTGTTCTAGATGTTTGTGGTGTAGCATCAGGTTGTTTATTTGTGTTCGTCTGTCTTCCTGATGTGGGAACTCAGTGGAAAAAATTTTCTCTGGGTACACAGTTTCCATGTGTTTGTGAGGTTTTTTGCAGTTGCTTTTATCCTTAATTGCTAATTTCATGGCAATATGATCTGATAATATGCATGGGATAATTTCAATTCTTTTGCATTTACTTAAATATGTTCTGTGGGCTAGTATATGGTCTATTTTAGACAATGTTCCCTGTACTGCTGAGAAGAATGTATATTCTGATGTTGTTGGATGAAAAACTCTATATACGTTTATCAAGTCCATTTGTTCACAGGTGTGATTCAGTTCTGTTATTTCTTTGCTGATTTTCTGTCTAGTTAATCTGTCCTTTTGTGTCAATGGCATATTAAGGTCTCCTGTTATAATTGTGTTATTGTTTATTTAATTTTTCATTTCTGTTAATATTTGCTTTGTATAGCTGGGTGCTCTGGAGTTTCGTGCATATATATTTAAGATTATTATCTCTTCCTCTTGAAGTTTTCTCCTAACTAGTATGTAGTGACCTTCTTTATCTCTTTGGATCATTCTTGGTTTGAAGTTCACTTTGTCTTCAAAGAGGATAGCTATTCCTGCTTTTTTTTTTTATTTTGGCATCCTGTTGCATGAAGTCTTGTTTTCCATCCTTTGAGTTTCAGTCTATAGGTTTCCTTTTGTTTTAGATGGGTTTTTTGTAGACAGCATATGGTTGGAGGTTGTTTCTTTTTCCATTCTGCTATTCTGTTACTTTTGATTTGTGAGTTGAAGCCATTTACATTAATGGTTATAACTGTTATATGTTAGTTTATTGTTGGCATGTTATCTTTCTGCTGTTGTATCTTTACCTTTCCATTCTGTTTAATTGTCTTCCTTGCTTGGTGGTTTTATGCTATGTGTATCTAGAATGTCTTTCAGTATTCTTTGTAGGGTTGGCTTGGTGTTCATAAAGTTTTCAGCTGTTCTTTGTCATGGAAGTATCTGATTTCTCCATCCATTTTGAAGGACAGTTTTGCAGGGTATGTCAGTCTGGGTTGGAAGTGGTTTTCCTTTAGGATCTGAAAGACTTCACTCCATGCTCTTCTTTACTTCATTGTTTGTATTGAGAAGTCTGCTGTGATTTTGGTAGGTTTTCCTTTATAGGTGATCTGTCTTTTCTAACAGTTTTTAGTATTCTATTCTTATGTTGGATTTCTGGGATGGTGATTATTATGTGTCTGGGTGTATTTTTATTTTGGTTATGGCTATTTGGACTTCTATATGCTTCACTAATCCAAATATCATTTTCCATTCTCATGTTTGGGAAGTTTTCAGCTATTACTTCTCTAAATATCCTCTTGATATCATTTGGGTTGTCCCCTTCTTTTTTCATTTATCGCTAAAATGTTATGCTGTTTTTCTTTGCACCATCTTGCAGCTGTTGAATTGTTTTTTCCTGGTTCTTTGTTATTTTTCAAAGATCTTGTCTTTCCTGTTCACTAGCTGTGATCTTATCTTCAAGGTCTGAAATTCTATCTTCACTTTTGTTGAGGCAGTTTTGACAGCTTTCAATAGAATTTTTGATTTCCTGTATATCTCTTTGAATCTGCTTTATGTATTCTTTTTGTTTCTTATAGTTTTCATTTAGGGATTCTATCTGTTTGCTTTGTTCCTCTAATTTTTTAGCTTGTCTTCACTACATTTGTTCACTATTTCTTTCACTATTTTTATCATTTCTTCTTTTACCTGGGCAATTATTTCTGATTTGAATTTCTCCATAGCTTCCCCTAGTTGCTTCTTTTTTTCAGTTGATACCATTTTAATTATTTCAGGTGTATGGCTTCTATTTTCTTCTATGTAGGCTTTCTTGGGATAGGCTGGAGAATTGAGCCTGCCTTGTGGTCTTACCTTTTGTCATTTTTTCTTTATTTCTTTGCTTTGAGTGCTGTTCCAAAGCTTCCTCTTGGTGTGTGGCAAATTCCCTCCTGCACACTTAGCTCCTGGAGCAGTGCTGGCTCCCCCACAGGCTTTTGGCTCCATAAATTGAGAGGCAGAAGCTGCACATGGAAAACTGGGGCCAGCCAAACCCTGGGGCACAATCTCTTCTCCTAGGGGGGTTGATATAAACTCAACTGCTGGCAGTGCTCATCTGAAGCTCTCCCCAGGCCAGCCCTAACAAGCCTAGAGTCCTTCTGCGTGGTCTCCACCTCCTGAACTAAATGAAGGCCACTGGGCATGTTGGACTAAGGCCCTGGAATCTGCTGGGCCCAGGCCAGCATGCCTGGTAGTTCCCCAGAAACACAAATGCCAGGAACTCAGGTCTCCAACTCTCCCTAGGGCACTGACACTCACCTTGGGCAATCCCAACTGCCCTGCAGACTCTAGACTCCCTAAATTGAGAGACAGAAGCTGGGCATGGAGAACTGGGGCCAGCGGAACCCCGGGGCACAATCCCGTACTAGGGGGTTGGATATGAACTCAACCACTGACAGTGCTGGTCTTAAGCTCTCTGCAGTCCATCCAAAATGGACCTAGAGTCCTGCTGCATGGTCTCTGCCTCCTAAACTGAAGGAATTCTGCCAGGCATGGTGGACTGAGGCCCTGGAATCTGCTGGGCCCAGTCCAGCATCCATGGTAGCCCCTCAGAAACTCAAATGCTGGGTCTCCAGCTATCCCCAGGTGAGCTTGGGATAGGTCTCCATAGGTCTCCAACTCTCCCCAGGCACCGGGACTCATCTAGGGCAATCCCCACTTAAGAATGTTTTATGGGATAATATATGGTCTATTTTTGAGAATGACCCATATGCAGTTGAGAAGAATGTGTATTCTGATGTAGAACCAGAATCTGGGTAGAACACTCTGTAAACATCTACTAAGTCCATTTGCTCACATATTTAATTCAGTTCTGTTATTTCTTTGATGACTTTTTGCCTGTTTGACCTATCTCTTTGTAACAATGGGTTATTAATGTCCCCTACTACAACTGTGTCTTTGCTTATTTGGTTTTTCATATTTATTAAAATTTGTCTTATATAGCTGGGTGCTACTGTATTTGGTGCATATATGTTCATGATTGTTAGCTCTTCTACTTGAATTATTCCTTTGACAAGTATGTGGTGAACTTATATATATCATTTGCTCTTTTTTTTTGTACAGGGGATTGAACTCATGACCTCACACATGCCAGGCAGGCAGTTATGCCAGTGAGCTAAATCCCCAGCCCCTCTTTTTATCATTTTTGCTTTAAAGTTCCCATTTTCTGAAAATGGAATATCTACGCAGGCTCTTTTCTGGGTTCCTGTCACATAGAATATTGTTTTCCTTTGAATTTTAGTCTGAGTTTCCTTTTGATTCAAATGTGTCTCTTGTATATAAAATATTATGGGCCCTCTTTCTTGATCCATTCTGTCAATCTATTTCTTTTAATAGGTGAATTAAGGCCATTTACATTGATGGATATAGCTGATATGTACTGGCTCAACTTGTCATGTTATTTTCCTGCTGTTGGTTTTTCTGCTTGTTCTCCTTGTTTCATGCCTGCCCTGTTTGGTGGTTTCTTTCTGTTGTTGTTCTGGAAGTTTTGGTCAATTTTATCTCTATCCAGTATGCCTTTCAGTACTCTTTCTAGGTTAGTTTGGTGGACATAAATTTCTTCAGTTGCTCTTTACCATGGCAGTATGTATTTCTCCATTAACTTTCAAAGAAAGTTCTGCAGGTTACGTCAATCTGTGTTTTAAGTTTTTTTCCTTGAGGACTTGAAATGCCCCACTCCAAGCTTGTCTTAACTTGAGGGTGTATGCTGAAAAGTCTGCCATGATTCTAATGGGCTTTCCTTGATAAGTGAGTTGTGTCTTTTCTCTAACAGCTTTTAGTATCCTGTTTTTATGCTCTATGTCTGGGATCTTGATTATTATATGTCAGGGTGTAGATTTATGTTGGTTGTGACTGTTTGGCCTTCTATATGCCTCACTTGTCTGCATATCAGACTCCTTCTCAATGTTTGTTAAATTTTCTGCTATTATTTCTGTAAATAGTTTACTGATGTTATTCACGTTGACTCCTGCACCTTCACTGATGCCTATTAATCTTGAAGCTGCTGGATTGTCATTTCATTCTGCTTCATTATTTTTATTTTTTTAAAATTTTATTTAAAGAGGAAAAAACACAAAACAGAAAAAAGGGTAGAAATAATACAGAATTTCAAAAAACAGTAAGAAATCACTAGTTGATAAATTCCATATTGTCTTCTTAGAAATAGTTGTCTATGTTACAAAATTAAGGCATACAAAGTATACATTCAAACAGTGAGGCTGCAAACAGTTCTGTTCAACAATCCAACAAAAACTTAGTAACACAGTTATCAATCTTACACACTTAAACATACATGCTGTTATATCCTTTAGAGTACTTTCTTTTCCTCCTTTTGCTTTTTAAGTCCATTATCTGTTTAGTTATATCATGTTTCAGCCTGCTCAGTACCTCATTGATCTGTTTTATTGCTGTTGTTTCCTTTTTAATCACCTTATATAATTCTGTTGTTTTGTTTTTGAATTTCTCCTCATCCATGTCACATGGATCAGCTTTGGTGGAGTTGGGAGTTTTGGGAGGTATTTTGTTATCTTGTTATCTCATGTTCTATTGGTTTTTTATTTTTATTTTTATTAACTTGGAGGTAGTACTATACAACAAAACTGGATGAAATAAAGCCAATTGAGACAGTATAGTGAAATTGGTACAGAACATCACAGCAGGTCACCAGGACAACAGTACTAGGCACCATAGTATATCTCGTTACCTTCACAATAGTTGTTCTTTCAATCATTTATAGCAAAATCAAAAGAAATACACAATATTATAGCACTTATTGAAACCGAATATTGAATAGAGCAACACCATTAATGAGGACAAAGCAAAACAGTGATAAAAATATCTGCCTTCAAAGAGATAGTAGAAGGAAATTCCCCCCACTCACTTCATTACATACGGTTAACCTCCCAAGAGATGCCCAGATGCCTGGATCCCACTTGCTAACGGTGGTGGAGAGGGGGTATGTTTTATTTTCAGACTGCAACCCGGTAGGCGGCATGCTGGTTGCTGGTTTGCTCACTGCCCTAAGTTCCAACATGGTGCAGATCTCAGGAAACACTGTTTTATTCTTGCTTCTTGCCCTGGGGTGGACATGGCTTGCCAGACCACAGCCACTTACCAGGGTGGCAGGCTGGTTGCTGGTCTGCTCAGCGCCCTAAGTTCCAACATGACCTGCTTTGTTGTTTTTAGAAGTTCTATCCTTTCATGATTGCTAGCTGTGATCCTCTCCACAAGGTCCAAAATTCTATCTTCAGCTTCATTTAAAAGGTTTTGCCAGCTTTCCAAACAACTTTTTATTTCTTGAATGTCTCTCTGAATTTGTTTCATGCATTCTGCCTGTTTTCTTTATTCTTCATTCAAGATTTCAACCAGTTTCCCACTCTGTTGTACTATTTATATCTATTTCTCCTCTAGCTATGCTGAGCAGCTTCTTTACTAAGGTTGTTATTTCTACCTTTACATGAGAAACTGTAGCCTCAATTAATTTGTTTCTTTATTACACTTGCTATCTTTTCAGAGATTTCAGGTGTATGACTTTTAAAGTCCTTTATTTCTATGTCTCCTGTACTTGCTCCTGATGGAGTAGATGTTTGAAATTGCATTTTGCTTTTCTGTTTTGTCATTTTCACCTTTCTGACTAATATTTGGTCTTTCAATCCCACTAGTCTCAGCTGTTGGTAGTGCATATCTTAGAGTTCTTCTGTGTGGTTGGTGTTTGTCCAATTGCTGCATACCACAATGACAAGAAGGGATAGTCACCTGAATGGCTCCTGCAGGGCCTGTTGGCTGAGTCCTGTATTCTTCCTGGGCTTACTCACCTAGGAGTATTGATGTAAGTCAACCCTTAATTCCCACTGTTACTATTGCTTCAGGCTGTTCCAGGCCACCAGATCTCCCTGTCTATATTTTTCTTCTCTGCTGGGACCCTGCTCTGTCACTGTGTGTCTCATAAACCCTTTTAATTTTCTCCAGGATTTGGGAAAGGCCTTATTGGCACACTTCTCAACTGAACTGATGCTCTTGGTGTGGAATAAGATCTCACCTACTCTCTTGACAAGCTCACCAAGGTCCTACAGCTGGAAGGAACTTCACTACTGCTCTTGTTTACCCATTGAAGACCTCTATTTTAGGGGCAAACTCACCACTCTGACAGACGCCTGCCCAGGTACTCTGTTTGGAGGAGGGGTTATTGAGTCTCCCATCAACCCAGCAGAGTTAATCCACTGCAGTCCAGTGTTTTGGGAGGAGGAGGCACAGCTGAAGATCAAAAGCACTACTAGGTCCAGGAGGAAAGGGAGGTTCCCAGAGTGTGGGAGGGCAGGTGCAGAAGCCATCATTGTCACAATTTAAACACTCATACCTGTCACAACAGGTGTCATCTTCCACCTGTTTTGATTTTTCTTAAGAATTTCTATTCAATTTTTTCTTATTTCTGCTGCATCTTTATTTCTGGTTTTTGTTTCTTGATTGCATTTCTAGCATGATTTTTTTATGTCTTTAAATTTAATACTTGTCATATCCTTAAACATTCTATATCCTGTCCTTAATAATTCAAAAATAACCATTTTCAATTTTGTCTTTTTAATTTTTCCATAATTTAATTTATGGAATTTTTAATTTTTTCCTTAAAACTGGAAACCATAAGAGACTTGCATTCAAGCTGCACCCTCCAGAAAAATATTTTAATTGCCTTCATGAATTACCTACTAATATTTTGAACCCCTTTTATTCAAGTGATAAATATAACTTATTTAAATATCTTACAATATGATTTTAATACCATGTAGGTAATCTGAATTCAGAATAAAAATCTCTGGATGAACCAGATTCTAGTTCTATCTTATTTTGATTGATATATAATACCTATTTAGCACTTTATGTTGTCTTAGTCACTTCTGCTATCACTTGGATAAAATACTTCATACCTGTGGCAAAAAAAATATGAAGCTCATTATGTGTCATGTTTCAGTCCACAGTGAGTTGGCTCCAAGGCATGGTGATAAAGCAAAGGTGAACAGCAAAGGAAAAGCTGCTCATCTCATTGTGGCTGTGAAGCAGAGAGTCAAGGGGAAGAGTCAGAAGGGTGATACATTCTTCTGATTCACACACATAAACCTATCTCTCCTAACCACACTGCAATGAACCCAAAATCCAATCCTTTCCTCAAAACATGAGATTGTGGGGGCCACTTAGATCTAAACTGTAACATGTGTCTTATAGCAAATACATGTTATACAAGTCATAGCTTCATTCAGGGACTTTTTGTAGTACTCCTTTTTGATAAAATTCTAGGTTTTATTACCTGTGAACTGTGATGCTATCCATATGATATCAGAACTGATGTAGATACCAGAGTGGCTAAATATGATGCTGTTATAAAAAAAATAGAGCATGGCCTCAGGATCAAATCTTACTTTTTCTGTATCATTTACTGTTTTCTCATCCAATGGATCTCTGAAATATTGAGTATTATGATAGTTCTTTTAATATTTTACACTACATGTTTTTCTTTTCATAAGGAAGATTGCTCATGTTATCTAGTCAGCTGTATTAAACAGATACTATTTAATACTTGATTATAAACCAGATATGACTTGAAGCTTCCTTTTATCATTAGTATTTTTGGATAAGTATGTTCATACTTTAGAAAATATTCCTAAAAATTGAAAACATTGTTTCACTCTAGCATATCTGCATTAATTGGAATGATATAGGAAAATTTTTGCAGAATGAAAAAAGGATAAAATTATTCAGTTCTTTCTTTAGTAAGGGCATGTATAAGGTAGTCCCCCAACTATATCTCCATGTTTCTACCTCCTAGCCTAAAATAGAAATTGTAATTTCAAAATATTGTGGAAATAATTGAAGAATGCATAAATTGCCATCATAGAATACAGTGGGAAGGGTAGCAGTTACCAAGATAAATGTAAAACTAAAACTGATACTTTAATACCCTTTGAGAAGGAACTGGTAATTTGACATAAAAACAGAACTGCCTAAAAAATAAACCCATGACTCTAACCTTGGACTAGAATAGATAGACAGATAGACAGATAACTTGATGTCAGTAAGCTTCAGTCAGTAATTGTTAATTACATCTGATTTGGGGCATGAAAAGAAAAGAGACATTTACAGTCCAGAACTCACCCTGTTTCAATTTCATATCACCTACTGAGGAGATTTTTATTAGACTGCTGCAGGATACCTCTTAAGAATTATTTTCAATTTATTTGATGAGATAGACTTTTTGAGTTAAAGATAAGAAATATTTAGCCTACATGATATCGATCATATGCTAAATTTCACAGGGTAAAATAGCATTTAGAAAGGTGTATATTTTGCTTTCTTCATCAACTTTATGCGTACTATTCAACACAAGTATCCAAAACACCAACTTTAAGTATTCTTTTATTTAATCTATTAATAAACCAAAACTTTTTATATTAAATGACTATGATCTGTTTTGAATCATATATACAAGGCCATATATATATATATTTGTGATCCTCATTCAAATTTCTCTGAAGATAGTGTCTTAATTGTTAAATTGTATTGTCTTAATGGACATTCAATAAATGTTATTGATCAAAAATAAATAGCATATTTATCTCAATTTAAAAATATCAATAAGAAAATCTTGAATAATAATATGAGTTTAAATAACCAAAGTTTCAAAATCCTTTATGCAAAATAGAGTATATTTTTCAAATAAACCTTTAATTGACATTTTAATTAAAATGGAACCAAAAGTAAACTCTTTTTTATTTAAAAGAGAATAAACAAAAGGGGGCAGTACAGAGCAGATCAGAACAGGACAACATAGGCAACACAGTACTTTACATTGTCAACTGGACATCAACAGTATCTAACAACATATCTCTTAATCTGCTATAGTTGAGCATAGTTTCAATTACAATAATATCAAACATAACACAATAGTATAAAGCCATGCATAGAGTGAAAGAATTCCAGGGCTTTCTGAACCGAATAACAGAAAATGATCAATGGGTATTATAATATCTCATTTTTGATAAAAAAGAAAAAAATTTGTTTCAACTATCACACATATTCAAATTCAAATAAGACACAATGTGGTAGATAGAACCAATGGTAATAGAACAAAAAAAGCATGGTAGGACTTCTAAGAAGGATAATATTAAATCAGCAATAGCTGTCATAATGTTTCCTTCAAACAGCAATTCATATCATCACGTATGATATAGTCAAATGAAACAGGATAACACCATTCCAACTGATGATTTAAAACTTTGAAAGACTTCGAAGCTATGAGATGGGGCCTCATGCTTACCATAAAGTCTTATATACTCTTATCAAATCTCATATTAGGGAACTATATGGTATTTACCCTTGTGAGTTTGGTTTATTTCACTTAAGAGAATGATCTCAAGTCGTGTCCATTTATTTATAAATATCTCGATGTGATCATTCTTTATAGCTGAGTAGTACTCCATTGTATAAAAATGCCACAACTTTTTTATCCATTCCTCAGTTGATGGGCACTTAGGTTGTTTCCAAGATATGGCTATTCTAAATTGTGCTGCTATAAACATGGGTGCACATAAAACACTGTGGTACAATGTTTTCAGTTCTTCTGGAAATATGCCTAGAAGTGAAATAGCTGGGTCAAATGGGACTTCCATACCCAGATTTTTGAGGATTCTCCAGACTGACCTCCATAGTGGTTGCACCAGTCTACACTACCACCAACAGTGCAGAAGAGTTCCTTCTTCCCCACAGCCTCTCCAACACTTGTTGTTGGTAGTGTTTTCTAACTTGGCCATTCTTTCTGGAGTGAGATGGAATCTCAGTGTGGTTTTAATTTGCATTTCTCTCATGACTAATGATGATGAACATTTTTTCATGTATTTATTTGCCATTCATATTTCTTCATCTGAGAACTGTGTATTCATTTCAGATGCCCATTTTTAGATTGGGTCTTTGAATTTCGAGGGTCTGATATTTTTTAATTCTTTATAAGTTCTAGACAAAAGTCCTTTGTCTGAGGCACTGTCCATGAAGATTTTTTCCCAATTTGTGGGTTTTCTTTTCACTCTGCTGGAAACCTCCTTTGACATGCAGAAACTCTTGAATAAGATGTCATCCCAGTTAATGATTCTGGGAAGTACTTCCCGTGTACTTTGGTTCTTGTTCATGAATTCTCTTCCTACCCCTATATCTTTGAGGTTTTTACCTACATTGTCTTCCACCAGTTTTAGTGTTTCTGTTTTAATATTTAGATCTTTGATCCATTTAGATTTTAGTTTACTGTATGGAGATACACATGGGTCTAGTTTTAGTCTTCTGCATATGGACAGCCAATTTTTCCAACACCATTTGTTAAAGAGACTGTCATTCTTCCAGCAAGCATGTTTGGCTCCTTTATCAAGGATGAGGCGGTTCAGTGAGTTTGCAGTTGTGGTTGTATCTTCCATTTATTCCACTGATCCTCGGGTCTGTTTCTATTCCAGTACCATACTGACTTTATCACTGTAGCTTTGTAGTATAATTTTAAGTAGGGGATTGTGATACCTCCTGCCTTGCCTTTGTTGTTTAGAATTGCCTTTGCCATTCTAGGTCTCTTTTGGTTCCAGATGAATTTTAGGAGTGATTTCTCTAGATCTATGAGGTATATTAGTGGTATTTTGATTGGGATGGCATTGAATCTGTATAGTAATTTTGGAAGAATAGCCATTTTTACAATGTTTGTTCTTCCTTTACACGAACAGGGTATGTCTTTCCATTTTCTGAGGTCCTCTTTGATTTCCTTTTTCAGGGTATTATAATTTTCCCTGTATAGCTCTTTTACTTCTTTCGTGAGATTAATTCCTAAGTATTTCATTTTTTGGATGCTAGTGTAAAGGGTGTAGTTTCTCTTATTGCTCTCTCAGTACTTTTGTTGTTAGTGTATAGAAATGCTAT
>PVJX010047456.1:0-11867 GCA_004027295.1 Dolichotis patagonum
CCCTTTTCTTGTTGTTTAAGGCTCCTCTAGAGGGCGCAGGCTAGGAGCTTTAGCCCTCTTCAATAGGTTATCAGAGATTAGAGTTCACCCAGGGGCAGTGTGCGCTAGCTCCTCCCTTCTGGGCCAGTCAACCTTTGCAGGCCTTCACTGCATCAGTGTGCACTGATCTCAGGGAAGTAACTGGGTTCCCGCCAGGGGCGTGGCCTTGTTCAAGCAGATTCCACCAATCCGCTCGGCGAGGGGAGCAACCAGCTGAAGCCACTTCCTTATGGAGTTAGGGCTGTCCTGCCCAAATCCAACATGTTGTCCAGTCGGTTTCCCCTTTCCTGTGGGAGGGTCTTATACCCATCACTCACCGTGTCCCCAAGAACTGCTGGACTGCCCGACCTCCGACTTCAGCACGGCTGCAGTGGGAATTCACGGTGCCTCTGGGTGGGTCGTGTGCAGAGCCGGTCCGGTGAGCTGCACGCTGGGCTGTTCAGCTCCGCACTCCGGCGGCTCAAGCCAGTCGCTTCAGCGCGGATCGCTTGTTCAGGTTGGGCGGAATTGAGGCGTCTCGAGGCGGGTGCCGAGCTCGCTGATCTTATCTTCACTAATAGTAGCCCCAGGACCTCTTATTCCAGCGGGTTTTTGCGCTTTAGTTTCTTTCTGGGTTGTGAGAGTCTATCTCTCTCTGTTTGGGTCTCTCCAGGGTGTTTTATTCTGGTATTTGAGCTGTCTCTCTCAGAGAGGGTCTCTCTCCTGCTACCTACCAGTCCGCCATCTTGTCTCTTCTCCCTAAATGCTATTTTTGAGCCTAAGTGTTTTTCACTAATTTTTCCTTTATTTTTCTTAATCACTTAAAGATTTTTTGCTCAGTTTGATGAATGTTTTTTGATTGCTTTTATATGTATGCCTGTGTACAGTACTGAACTCTCGTAAGTTGCGGTAGAAGGTGTGGAAGGCTATGGTTTCTTCCTGTTAGACTTTAGTTACTCTAGTAATGACAGACCTTTTAGAGACTGAGTGCCGAAACTACAACCCAAGACCCACTTATTTATCCCGAAGTGCCAACACTGCAATTAAACCTGAATAATGACCGGCCATGCACAAGTTTGATGAAATCAATGGCTAATAAGTTGTGACTTCTGTAGACATCACCTGGCTCCATTACTCCTTTCCAAGCATGCACATGGCCCCTGTGTGCACTGTTATCCAGTCCTCCAGTGGTGGTGTGATGCTGAGGTGACTTGGCTGGTGTGTGTGCCGTAGGTTCACCACCACTGTTCTAGGATAGGAGAGAAAATAATAAACTTGTGAGTATGTTACAAAGAGCCTGCATTAAACAGATGTAATATGAAGATCTGAAAAAAACATTTTGTATGTACAAAAATGTATACAGTGTTATTTCCTTGATTGTAAATGTTTTGACATTTACATTTTAAGTGTTTTCAGTGAAATCTCTGATAATCAATGATCACTTGAAATGGTAATTTTTTTTAACGAAAAGGTTGCAATAGTTTGTCTTTCAATAGATGGTGTTTTAGAATCAGGGCAGTAGTAAGGTTATATACCAGAATAATAGTAGACTCTGCACTTTGTTTATCCCATTTAATCCTCATAACTTCATCATTTTATAGGTAAGAAAAATTTAGCCTTAGTTTAAAAACTAGTAGGTTATTGTTATAGCTTGTATCTAGATGTTCCCCAGAGTCTCATGTACTCACAGGTTAGGTTTTTTGGAGCTGGCTCAATCTGGTGTATGATACTGGGATGAAGTGTGTATGGTACCTGTATTAGTCCACTGATGGGAATTAGTGTAGTTCTGGGTAACCTGGATGGTATAAAAGGGGAAAGGCGGGCTGGTTTCTGTTGCTGCTTGCCTCCTTCTGCCTGACACCTGATGAATTGTTTCTCACCTATGATGCCCCTCTGACTCTGCCTGGGAGCCAGCTGATTATGGACTGAAACCTCTATAGACTGTGAGCTGAAATAAACTTTTCCTTCTTTAACATGTGGATGTCAGCTATTTTGTCTCAGCAGTGAGGAAAGTAAAGTAACTAAGACAGTTGCTTATTAGTAGAAGTATAAGAATTTAAATCTCAAGTCTAGTGTGCATTTTTAAAACTTGAATATTGGCCTGGAGATGTAGTTCCATGGTAGAGCACTTACCCAACATGCACAAGGGCTTCCCTTTTGACTCCTGTACTGTAATCAGTCAGTAAAAAACCAACTATGTGTACATAAGTTAGAAAACAACTGTGAAAAATCTTGTGACTGAAAACTGTAATATAAATTATGAAGATAATATCATGTTTCTGATGGTTTTGGCATGTCTTTGTATACAGGAGAGTAAGTGTTAGAGTAAGCATCGAACTACAATCAGTTTCTAATCCAGTTCACAGAAAGGTTGGTGTTTATTTTTTTCAAAATATGATAAGTTCTATATATTAATTTTTATTTAAGTATGTGCGATTTTCTGTTATATCCACCTTGCTTTTTAATTTTGGACCATTTTGGAACCGTTGCAACCTAGGATGAACTGTAGACTGAGACAACAACTGAAATATAATTATATGTTTCTAAAGCACACAAGAAGAATTGGGGCATGTGGTAACAATCTCCTTTGGTTTGCTCAGAGAAATTAAAAATTGCTAGAATATTATTACTGCTTTAAAGAATTGCCATTTCATAGTGTAAATATGAGAATAGAATCTGTGGAAGTGCTAGAGGGAGATATTTTTTGCTAAATTTTGAAAAGAATGATATAGAGCTTCTGTCCTATATGATCTTCAAAAGCACGAGTCACAACAGTTGATATAGAACTGGGGACCAAGAAACCTGGCATTTGTTTTCCCTGTGTTACAGCTTTCTGTAAATTAATTCAAGTACCAGGTGTATTAGTAGAAATTTCAGATTTGATTTTGTTTTTGTCTTCAACAGCATCTTCTAGTGAAGTTCAAAAAGTGCTCGACAGGGCATTCTAACACATCAAATACCCAAACTACTAATTTTCTAGGGTGGAGATTGTATACTATACTTATTATGCCTACTGTACCTCTTTATTTTCCAGCTCTGCTTATAGAGTTTAAATTTTTCTAGGACTCTAGCAGTTTCTTAGTAGTCATAAATAGATTGTATTTCAAAGTTACTGTTAACTTGAATGTTTATTTCTGTATTACTCCTTCTTGTGGCTTTGCCATTTTCCTTGCACCGGTGTTCTCTAAAGTACATAATTTTGGAATATTTTTCCATTAGCTTTAACTGCTGTAAAGATCTGCAACACTATACATTTAACAAACTAGAAAATGGTGTTTATGAAACAAATCGACTCTTAGACAAATGAGAACAGATGGGCATCACTGTCAGGAACCATCTGGAGTAGGGAGGACAAGGCTTTGTAAGAAGCCCTAGCAACATGTCACCTGATACTCATCTTCTTCCTGAGTGACAAAACTCCTTCTTTACAGTGGATAATTGGTGACAGTTCTGCTGATATATTTATCTCGTTTGAAGTGCCAGGCCAGTTAGTTAAGGGAACTAAATGTATGACTGAGTTTGGTATATCCAGTGGTAAGGAGTATCTCTCATAATGCCATGGTGCAGCAAAGATTGGTGTAAATTTTCTCATGCGTCTGATAGGATGATATTCCTATATTTTCAACTGCTAGCATTTAATTAGCTTTTACAGACCTTTGTAAAGCTATCAAGGAGCAGAATCCCCTACTTAAGATTCTAAGTCTCAAAAGCCTAAAAGAAAACAAAACCATCTGAAGTATAACTATGATATGTTGTTGGTATTCAGTAGTTAAGATCACCTGAAAACATTTTTTTTAAATGTTTCTTTTAGGATTTAGTTATTCGTCTGACAGATGATACAGACCCATTTTTTTTGTATAACCTCGTAATATCTGAGGAAGATTTTCAAAGGTAAGTAATTTTTTGTGTGTGTGGCCTCACATTTAATGTAGGAATAAGTTTCTAAGTTTTACAAATGTATTGGCACTATTCCTTTTGAAACACTTGTTGTTTGCAGGTATAACTGTTTAGAACAGTTTTTTCTAAGAATATGGTACTGTTTGTTCTGTAGTTGTTTAGATTGTCTTTGAAAATAAGTGTTTCATATATTATTAGAGTTCTGCTTAATACAGCTCTGAAATTTGAAACTTAAGCTAAATTTCTTGGGGTTTTTTCTCTCATTGAATAAACTGAAATTGGAAGTTTCCTAGCTTAGTTCTTGATTATAATGGGTATTCAGTAAGTAATCTATCAGATATCAATTATGATTAAAGAAAATTAAATTTTTACAAATTTCTTTTCTTGCCTTTTGTGTAGTTTAAAATTCCAACAAGGTCTTCTCGTAGACTTCTTAGCTTTCCCACAAAAATTTATAGATCTCCTTCAGCAGTGTGCTCAAGAGCATACCAAAGAAATACCAAGGTGAGTTGCACAAAAATACTACATAATTAAACTTCTTTGAAGATAGACTCTTTGAAAGACAAGTTGGGCCAGGCGTGGTGGTACATACCTATAATCCCAGTGCTCAGAAGGCTGAGCAGGTGGATCACTCCAGTTGTGTGGCCAGCCTGAACTGCATTGTGAAACCCTATCTCAAAAACACACACAAAGGTGCTGGGAATTTAGCTCAGTGGCATAAGTGCCTGCCTGGCAAGCGCTAGGTCGTGATCCCTGGTACCAAACACATACACACACACACACACACATACACACACACAATGGACAAGTTGATGGCAAATATTTTTCATGTATTATAATTATGCCTGTTTATTTTTAAAACTAGGATTCATAATTGTTGTTAGAATCAGTTATTTCATTAGGAACTACAAAATGATGCTTTTCTAAATCTATAGTTCTTCCCATGTTTGTTAGGTATAATTCTTTCAACTTTACCACATCAATTAGCACTACTTGATTGCTTTGAAAGTTCACCAGAAAAAAAAGAAAGTTCACATGGGTAAAGATAAATGCTTAATTCTTATTATAAACTCAAGGGGTTTAATATATTCATTGTTTGTCAACACCACCCCCACACCAGTTTACCTTCTCTTTTACCACTGGGAGTCCTTTCACATTATGATTTAGTATGTTTCCTTTCCTTATCTTTTTAAGTAGAGGAGCTTATGATTCAGTGGGAGAGTTTCACTGTCTTCTAAGTGTGCAATAATGTGACATTTTCTGTTTGTAGGTTTTTGCTACAGTTAGTTTCTCCGGCAGCTATTTTGGATAACTCACCTGTGTTTTTAAATGTGGTAGAGACAAATCCTTTTAAGCATCTTATACACCTCTCACTAAAACTTTTACCTGGAAATGACGTGGAGATAAAGAAATTTCTAGCAGGCTGTTTGAAATGTAGCAAGGTAAAATTTAAATTTAAGTCATGCTTTTAAACTAGGTACCAAAGTACTTTGCTAATTACTAAAGAACTATATTGCCATTATTTCTTGTTTTCTGATTAAAGTGTTATAGTACATAATTAACTTGCTGGGTTTTTTTTTTTTTTCTTCATTTAAATGAGGTACAAGCATAGAAGTGGACCTGGCATTTAGAACTTACATTTTACTAACTTTTTGTTACCTCAGGAAGGCCATCAAAACACTTGTGTCATGATTTCATTAGCTGGCCTCTCTGTATGGGAAGCATTTGCCTTAACTAGCTCATCATGATATCAAATGTATAAAAGTGTCCTGAACATTACAAAATGCTATATGAAGTATATGGTACAGAAAAGCAGCATTATATGGCCACTTAAAAGATTTTTAGAAAAATTTTCAGTTAAACTACAAATTAGTGTTCAGATTATCTGGGGATCTTGTTGAGATGCAGATTCTGATGTAGAAAGTCTGAGATTTTTCATGTCTGCCATGCCACACTCTTAGGAGGTTAGAGATGCTGTATTATGCTACTCTTTGAATGATACGGCTACAGATTATTGAATTGTAAATTGTATACTTTTTATTTTTATAACTAGGAAGAAAAATTATTATTGACACAATCACTAGATGATGTTACTAGGCAACTAAACCTTACAAAAAAGGTAATTCACATTTCATTTTGTCTTTGTAAGTCATCTAGACATTGGCTCTGAATTGGTTATTGAATTAAGTCCAAACTTTTGTGTATTTATTTCAAACTATACTACCGTTAAATCCCCACCACCACCTTTTTGCCACTTTCTCTGCTAGTTAATTACCTTTATCTGATACTTTTTCTTTTAGTGTTTAATTCCACCCAAACATTTCTTTCATATCTAATACATGATACATTTTTCTCTAAGCCTTCATTAAGATAATGTTTAGCATATATGTTAGGTCTCTTCTATTTTATTAGCCTCAGTTCTCTGGCTTAAAATGGCTTTCTTAGTTACTAGCTTCTAAAACAGTCCCTTCTGTTACGATTGAAATTAATTTCTCAGATGAGCTTAATATTATTTTATTTGTAGCTACTTTGCCCCTACTCCTTGAGATTGAGGGCCAGAATGTCTGATAAGTTAGATGGCTTCAAACAAAAAAATACTCCTGCACAAAGTGGCCATCTTGGACCATATTACTGTGTTTTACAAGTGAGAAGTAAGCTAACTCTTAAAACTAACTGGCTCCACCTGTGTTACCTTACTTTTTAATGCTAGAGGAAAGAATTTGTTGACAAAGAGATTTATACTTAACAGCTTAAAGATAGGCTCGGTCTGTGAACCACTTTATCTGTAATGTTGCTTTTATTCTAACTATCCTTCAAGTTGAGAAACACCCGTGTAGGCTTTGCATATGTTTGAAAAGCTGAAATTTTATTTTCTTGGTACTGCCTTATAAGTATCACTATGTACTAATTAGAAATGTAATAGTTTCAAGAGACTATTTAATGTTTTGTTCCAAACTCTAATATAGACATTATCAGAAAAAATACAAGAATTAGACAAGTTACGGAATGAATGGGCATCACACACAGCCTCACTGACAAATAAGCATTCTCAGGAACTGACAAATGAGAAGGAAAAAGCATTACAGGTAAGCGCATATAAGGTACCTTAAAACAAATTTTATTGATGGTGGTCATTTTGTTAATTATTGTTACGGTTTGTGTCTAGATGTCCCCTCAACACCTCATGCATTCTCAGGTTTCTTTTGGAGATGGCTGAATCTAGACCTGTGAGTGATTCATAGTGCAATGCTGGGGTTAAGGGTGTAAGGACCCTAGGGTGGGTACCCTGCATACAGTACAAGGGACAGAAGGAGGCTTGTCTTGCTCTCTCGATGCTCTTGCTGTCTTCCATGCCATGAATGATTGCCATTCTCTCTTGAGTCACATTATGGCCTGAAACTGCTACAAACTGTGAGCTAAGTAAACCTTTCCTCCTTTTAACTTTGGTGTCAGGTATTTTGTCTCAGCAAAGAGAAAAGTGACTAAGATAATTATAAAAGTAATAATGCTTGATTTAAATTTTTCAAACAGAAATATATAAAAGTTGAAAGTTTCATCTTTCAAAGTAACTACTCTATAAATGATGTGATTTTTTGTACTTTTATATGCATATGTAAACATAATTTATAAATAAGTATAGCAATATAAATTATCTAATCATAGATGTACAAGACATGTTTGAAATATATGGTGAATGTATAAATTTAAAATAATTTATTACAGTAAAAGACTCATTACCATTAATTCCTTCAAAATAATGTTTTAATAAAATATAATGGAAAACTACACTAATAGATGGCAAGAAAGTATCATTTTTGCTACTTTCTGAAGCAGTCTGGGAAATCCTTTTTGTTTTGTTTTATTTTGTTTTATTTTGTTGTGGTTTTTTTTTGGTTTTGTGAGACAAGGTCTCACTATAGGACTGTATAGGACTAGTTTTGAACTCAGTTGTAGTACAGGCTGGCCTTGAACAGTCCTCCTGCCTCAGCTTCCCTACTTCTGGGATTACACGCATGAGCCACCCAACCTGGAAGTCCTCTTCTGTGACCGTCTTTAAAACAAATGATAAAAAATATGTGAATGCTGCTGTCCAGCACCATTCAGTGGAAAGGCAGGCTGTTAAAAACATTACTCTGTGTTCTCATTCATGGAGGGACTTCTGGCTCTCCCCCAAAGGCAAAATGAACATGGAAAGGTAAACATTTTGGCCAACTGAGGACATCAAAGCAACCTTAGCAGCACAGCTAAAGACACAAAGCAGGACTTATAGAACTGCTTCAGAAAATGGCAAGAGTGATGGAATAAGTATATATATATATCTGGAATGATGGAATAAGTATATATCTCCAAGCTGACTTGCAGTCATTCTGTTTTAACCTTCTATACGCACTGCAATTACAGGCATACACTGCTCCAGCGAGCTAAAACTTACTTTCTTGCTTGTGACGTCTCTATTCAGTTTTCTCCTTCCTACAGTTTTCTATAATCTTGTTTTTCTGTTCTGGCTAGAAATTCATCCTCAAAACATCTTGCTTAGCAAATGTTCTAAAATTACTGTGTACCTTTTTTGTGGGGAGGGTACATTTTGCATATACATAATGATAATATTCCTCAGAGAGAGTTTGTACTTATGTATGATATATCTTGCTGCTACTTTTTTCCCATTCCCCTCCCCTCCCTTCAACTTTTCTTCCAATGCTTATTTACAAAAGCTTTGTCTCTGTTTTTTTTCTTTCATTTTTTTGCCTCACCCCCACCCCCACCTCCCTTCCCTCTCCCCTTCCCCTTTGAACATATTCTTCCCATTTCCCAACATCTGTTTTATATATTTTGGCTCTTATTTACACTTTCAGTTTCTCACACCAGAGAAACAATGCAATATTTAAAGATGTGTCTGATTTATTTCATTTAAGAGTATGATCTCAAGGTACATCCATTTAGTTAGAAATGTCTCAAGCTTATCCTTTTTTATGGCAGATCATACTGCGTTGTATAAAACAACTATGTCTTCTTTATCCATTTACTGGTTGATGGGTATTTGGCTGTTCCCAAAATTTAATTGTTAAAAACTGTGACACTATAAACATGGGTGTGCACATATTGCTGTGATATAATACTTATGATTCTTTTGGGAAGATACCAAGAAAGAGAATACCTGAGTCAAATAGAACCTCTACTTTTAGTTTTTGGAGGAATTTCCACAGTGCACCAGTCTACACCTCTATCAGCAGTAGAGAAGAGTTCCTTTTACCCCATGTACTCACCAACATTTGTTATTGGTCAATTTCTTGATAATAGTCATTCTTTCTGGAGTGAGATGAAGTCTCAGAATGCTTTTAATTTGCATCTTTCAAATGACTATTGATGTTCTTTCATATATTTATTTGCCATTTCTACTTTGTCCAAGAAGTGTCTGTTCATTTCAGATATCCACTTTTAGATTGGGTCTTTAAACTTGGGAGGAGTCTGATTTTTTTTGAGTTCTTTATATATTCTAGATATTAGTCCTTTGTCTGAGGTACAGCTGGTAAAAACTTTTTCTCAGTGTGCGGGTTGTCTCTTCACTCTGTTGGTGGTTTCTTTTGCTACGCAAAAACTTTTTAATGAGATGAGATCCCTGTTGCGAATTCTTTGTAATATTTCCTGTGCAATTTAGGTTTTGTTCATAGCATCTTTGCCTACACGAAAGTTTTCAAGAGTTCTACCTATTGTCTTCCAGCAAATTTAGTGTTTCTGTTTTAATATTTACACCTTCAATCCATTTTGATTTCAGTTTAGTGCATGGAGAAAGGTATGGGTCTAGTTTTAATCTTTGGCATATAGAAAGCCAGTTTTTTTAGCACAGTTTAGTAAAGAGGGTATCTTTCTTCTAGTGAAAGTATTTGGCTCCTTTGTCAAAGATAAGGTGGCTGAGTGTGTTTGGAGTTGTTTCTGCATCTTCTGATCTGTTCCATTGATCTTGAGGTCTGTGTTTATTGCCAGTATCATTCTGTTTTTATCACTGTAGCTTTGTAATATAATTTCAGGTCAAGAATTGTGATGCCCCCTGCCTTGCTTTTGTTGCCCAGAATTCCTTTTGCTTTTCTAGGTCTTTTCTGGTTCCAGATGAATTTTAGGATTTCTATTTCTGTAATTCTGTTCAGTATGCTATTGATATTTTGATTGAGATTGCATTAAATCTGTATATCACCTTCACCACTTCCCCCAGTCGTTTGGCATGCCCTGAAAGGACATCCTGCCCTCCTTCCCCATCTTTTAAACCCAAGACTGAGGATGTCAGTAGCCTGATGGGGTGAATAAGTAAAGTACCATTGCTTACAAAAAAAAAATTGATACAGCAATCTTGGGAATATGCCCATTTTTATTACACTGGTTCTTGCTACCCAAATACAAGGGATATCGTTACATTTTCTGATATCCTCTTTGGTCTCTTTTTTCATAGTACTGTAGTTTTTTTGTAAAGGTCTCTTTATTTTCTTTGTTAGATTGATTCCTAAGTATTTCCTTTTTTTTTTTTTTTTTTTGGATGCTATTGGGAAAGGTGCTGTTTGTCTTTGTTATTTGTGTACAGTAATGCTATTGGTTTTCGTGTGTTAACTAAGTATCCATTACACTACTGAATTTGGTTATTAAATCTAGAAGTCCTTTTGGTGAAATTTTGGGGATCTTCTATGTAGTTTCATGTCATCCTCAGTAATGATAATTCAACTTCTTCCTTTCCTATCCTTATTCCAAATTTCTTTCTCTTGTCTAATTGCTCTGGCTAATATTTCCAGATCTGTATTGAATAAGATTGGTGACAGTGGACATCCTAATCTCATTCTTGATTTTAGAGTGAAAGCTTTCGGTTTTTGTCCATTTAGTATAATGTTAGCTGTTGGTTTGTCATAGATGGCTTTTATCAGATTGAGATAAAGACCATCTATTTCAGTTTTCTGTAGGGTTTTTATAATGAATGGGTGCTGGACTTTGTCAAAAGCTTTTTCTGCATCTATTAGGATGATCATATGGTTTTCATCCTTGGCTCTGTTAATATGGTTTACTGTATTGATTTATGTATATTGAACCATCCCTGAGTCCCTGGGATGCATCCTCTTTGGTCCTATTTGATGTATAATCTTGCAGATATGCTGCATTCTGTTTGTGAGTATCTTAATGGAGAATTTTTGCATCTATGTTCATTAGGGAGATTGGCCAGTAGTTCTCTCTTTTGGTTGAATCCTTCTTTGGTATCAGGGTAATGCTTGCTTCCAGGAATGAATCTGGAGCATTGCTTTCCTTTCAGTTTCATTAGTTTGGAAAGTAGCAACATTAGGTGTTCTCTAAAATTCTTGTGGAAGTCAGCAGTAAACATGTCAGGGTGTGTGCCTTTCTTTGTTGTTAGGTTTTTAAGTATATCTTCAATTTTATTGACTAGTACTGTATTAATTAGAATGTTTATATATTCTTGATTCCACTTCGGTAATTCATATGTATATAGGAATCTGTCCATTTCTTCTGGGTTTTCCATCTTACTAGAATACAGGTTCTCAAAGTAGGTATTTACTATCTTGATTTCTGCAGGACCTGTTGTGATTTCACCCATTTCTTTCTTTTTTTTTTTTTAATTTTATTTAAAGAGAAAAAAAAGCAATACAGAAAAAAGGGTAGAAACAATACAAAAACCTCAAAAAAAACCATAAATCACTAGTTGACAAACCACATACTCCCCGAAATAGCTGTTCATGTTACAAAATTAAGGCATACAAAGTGAACACACAGTGAAGCTGCAAACAGAAAAAAAAAGGATGGAATAAAGCCAATTGAGACAGTATAGTGAAATTGGCACAGAACATCACAGCAGGTCACCAGGACAACAGTAACAGGCAACATTGTATATCTCGTTGTCTTCACAATAGTTGTTCTTCTACTAGGTAGAGCAAAATCAAAGAAATATACAACATTATAGAACA
>PVJX010047457.1:0-11877 GCA_004027295.1 Dolichotis patagonum
TACAATTTGCAATTTCTGTACTTTGACATGCACCCAATCTAATAAAGATTTTTCAGGAAAAACTAATTTAAAAAATTGTCAAGAAGAAAACTACTACACATTAATTTTAAATCACTCAAGAACAGTGAGCATATAAACAAATAAGATTCTTTTAGGGTAAAAGGTCATATGCATATATCAGCCCCACACTCTGGGGGATGAGATAGGAGGACTGCAAATTCAATTCCACCTTAGGCAACTTTTCAATTTGGCAAGACTATGTATCAAAATAAAAGAAGGCTTGGGGTGGCTAGTGTGAAGGCCTTGGGTTCAATCTCCAGTACTGCCCCCTCAAAAACTCTTAGGCATAAAGTAACATATATTCACTAAAATTCATGTACAAGACTATTGAAGAATGCCCGCGCGGTGGCACATGTCTGTAATACCAACACTTGGAAGGCTGAGGAAGGAGGATCACCAAGTTTGAGGTAAACCTGGGCTACACAGTAAGTTCAAGGCCACCCTGAACTACATAGCAAGACCCTGCCTTGGAAAAAAAAAATATGCACAGAAGGAAGTTAATCAAAGTTCCAATCAGACTGGAGGGATACATCTGTCAGTGATTTGTTGTGCTGTATATTGGCCAATTATTAATACACATACTGCATATTTCAAAACTGCACAAATAGAACTTTAACATCCTCATCACAAAAAATAACAAATTAGTGATTTAGGGATATGTTAATTAGCTGACTGAATCATTCTATAAAGCATACAGAGACCAAGTTTTATTACAGCCCATAAATATAATTATTACTTATTAATTAAAACTAAGACCGGGTATGGTAGCATACACCTGTAACCCCAGAAATCTGTGATACTGCTGCAGGCTGGCCAAGTCCAAGTCATGAGCAAACTAGTGACTTGGTGAGATTTTATTCCAAAATAGAAAAACAAAAGGGGGGTGGGGCTGGGCATGTACTCAGTGCAAAGGCCCTGGATTCAATTCCCAGTAAACACACAGGAAAAAAAAAAAAGGTATACTTTTCTACATTCATAAAAGAAAACACTACACAGTAATGACAATAAACATATTAAAACTATACATGACTGGAGCCAAGGATGTAGCTCAGTGGCACAGTGCCTGCCTGGCAAGCACAAGGTCCTGAGTTCAATTCCCAGTGCTAAAAAAAGAAAACAACTCTACATGACTACATGGGTAAGTAACACCAATACTACTGAGTCACAGAAGTCACACAAAGAAGATACTCTATTAGCTTCCATTTATATAAAGCTCAAAAACAAGCAAAACTGATCTTTAGTGTACGTGAGCTTAGTGCTTACCCTTTGGGAAAGTAGCTATAAATGACATAGTATGACAAGGATTCTGAGGTATTGGCAATGTTCTTTCTGAAACTGGATACTGGTAAGGTAGATATGTTCACTTTGTGAAAATCTGCCAGGATATATATATTTATGATTTGCACACTTTTTAAACGTGCATTATATTTCAAAAGAATATATAGAAGTGGGAAGATGATAAAATATAATTATTCCTATGGGTCTTATGTCTTCCGATGATATAAATAAGAAACTGAGCATCTCTAATTAAAGTGTTACACAGTTAGTCATCCTGTTGTTTACCTATAACCCCAGCTCTCTAGGAAGCTGAGGCAAGAGGACAAGTTCAAGGCCAGCCTAGGGTACTTAGTGACTTAGTGAGATCCTGTCTCAAAATAAAAAATAAATACATAAATAAGTGCTGGAGATACAGCTCAATGCAAAAGCCCTAAATTCAATCCCCAGTACTGCAAACAAAAAAAATCAATCAATCAAAATAAAACTTGAGATGTCACTCAATGTGAAGGCCCTGGGTTTAATCCCCAGTACCGCAGGGGAAAAAAAAAAAAAATGGCAGCAGGGCATGGTGGCACATGCCTGTAACTCCAGCACTTGGGAGGCATAAGCTGAAATAGCACAACTTTTGGGGCTGGGGATTTAGCTCAGTGGCCTAAGCGTCTGCCTGGCAAGTATGAGGTCGTGAGTTTGATCCCTGGTACCAAAAAAAAAAAGAAAGAAATAGCACAACTTTGAGACCAGCCTGGGCTACATAGCAAGACCCCGCCTCACAAAACCAAAATTAAAAATAAAAAGATAAAGAATAATGTGTTGCACAGCAAGGTGTAGTCTTTCATAAAAAAGACTCAGGTGGTAGGCTGGTGGTCTCACAGGATGCTGTTTCCCTGACGGATTTATAACCATCTAGGATCTGAGGCCCAAATTTTTCAAGTCTTGAATTCTGTCTTGTCAATGGCTCAAAGATAAACGGACTCCAGGAAGATGAACACTAACCACATTCAGGAAATAATGACGTAGAAACTTTAATTGGTTTTGTGCCAACCTATTAAAATTACGATCAAAGATACTGTATTTGTTAATAGGAATGTTCCTATTCTCTAAAGTGAAAGTTCCACAGAAGAGGTGATTTTGCCTGTGGTTTTCACTGCTGTAGCCCTAACATCTAGAAGACGCCTGGCACATTGCAGTGACCCGTAGACACTCACTGAGTGAATACTTCCTCAAACAGCACTCAGCTTTTCCAGTGGTAAAGTACCCAGGAAGTCAAATTAATACCTAAAAATTTGGACACTCTCAAAAAACAAACAAAATAATATAAATCATAAGCTGGTTTATTCCATTATATTCAAGGGTTTTGGAGGCACCTACTAGTATCTTCTGATATAATACCTACAACAAGTGAATTTTTAAAAAAATTTTAAAAGGCAAGAGAATTTAAGTCCAATTGTTGGACACAGTAGCATATGCCAACAGTCCAAGCTACTTGGGAGGCTGAGATATAAAGATTGCTCAACTTTAGCAGTCCAGGACTAACCTGAACAACATAGCAAGACCCTATTTCTACACAAAAAGGTAAAACAAATATTAAGTCCAACTGATTAAGTAAACACTGCATATCACAAAGTCAGAAAAGTTAAATTTGATCCATCAAAATGTCTCACCTTTTCAATTTTCTCTTTTAAAATATTTTGGTCATCAGAAGGTTCCATTCTAGCAAAAATTAAATAATCTAATTAGTCAAAAGTAAATCAAATAGTAATTAAAACACAAAAAGCTAACTGGTCTACAAACCCACTCACTAATAGCCATTCCAATTAAAAAAACAGTAAGATTCAAGCTCAAAACAACAATAATTTTGCAGAAGGAGAACGGGACTAGAAGCAAAATTATGCTTTAGTCCTACCATCACCTAGCTATTTACTTATATATATTTCAGTTAACGTTTCTGGGCTTCAGTTACCTCACCTGCAAGAGCTAAACTAATATCTAAAACAAATTCCAGTTGTAAAAGTCACTTACTTTTTTATTTGGTTTTGCAATCCTATGTATTCAGATCTCAAATTCCGAACCTGCTTAACTGATAACCTGCAAGAAAATATATAAACAGCTAAAATTCCATCACGATGAACCACAGCACCCACTTGGATATTCTTCCTTTACACACACACGCTCAAGCCTCACGGGGCAGGGGCAGTCACGCAGACCCCTAAGGCCAGCACTCTTCAGAGGCTGAGGCTGGAGAACTGGCAGTTCAAGCCCAGCCTGGGCAATTTAGCAACCTTTCATATCTTTCAAAACCTCTCAAATCTTTACAACATTTTTAAGGGCTGGGGATGTAGTTTAATGCAAAGGTCTTGGGTTCAATCCTCAGAACCACAAAAAATATCAAAATGAGAAAAATTTCAGTTTTGCAGTTTTGTTGTTACGGGGTTTTTGTTTGTTTTTGAAACAGGAACTTTCTACACAGTCCAGTTTGGCCTCAAATTCATAATCTTCCTACCTCTCAGCCTCAGGAGCACTGGGATCATAGGCATGCACCACCACACCCAGCAATATTTCAATTTTAAGGTTATTTCAAAGGATCCTGTATGTTAGTAACAGATAACAAATCACTGAAATAGTCTTCTGACAGTTACAAAAAGTTAGATATTTCTTGGGAATACAGAAGTTGCCTGTCTTGTTTAATGCTGTGGCACCAATACATGGCAAACAAAAGGCACTCCCAAAAAGTACCTGATCAGCCAGGACTGGTGGCTTACACTTGTAATCCCAGCACTCGGGAAGCTGGGGCAGGAGGAATGCCGTGAGTACAAAGCCAGCCTAGGCTACATAATGAGATCCTGTCTCAAAAATTAAAACATAAAATAAAAAATAAAGCAAAAAATGACAGCAGTATCTTAAAGTAGTCACAGATCATTTTTACTGAAGTTACACTAACGACATCTGTTCAAAGAGAAAGGAAATATTTCATAACCATCAAAATACTACTTACTGTGCATTTTCCTGATATTTCCGGCTAACATAATCTTCTCTTTGTAAAACCTGTAAAAATCTATTACGTGCTATATGACATCTGGCAAGGCATTTGTGCATATCTTGGGTCTTTACATTAAATGTTTCTGAAAAAAGGAGAGAAGAACCTGCATGGAAGACAAGAGTACAGAAAAAGAGGTTTCTAAGTAAGTGTCAAATATTTTTAATGGGCCAGGGGTTTAGCTCAGTGACCTAAGCACCTTCCTGGCAAGCGTGAAGTTGTGAGTTTGATCCCCAGTACAAAAAAAAAAAAAAGTTTAATGTTAACCTGGTACAATGATACATGCTCCAGGTCCAACACTCAGAAGGCTGAAACAGGAGGATTGCTTAAACCAGCATTCAAAGCCAGCCTGGGACACAGACCCCCACCTTCAAAAAAACCAGACTGAACTTTATATAATTAACAACTCCTTAAAAGATAGGATATCACTGTTACGGTTGATACATTGTGTCAACTTGAGTTTAGAAATTTAACTAAAGGACTCAGCAGGGAGCCAGGATCCTTACTTTGTAAATATCCTCAGCCTGTGCAAGAGGAGGGCTCAGAGCTGTGTGAGTGCTACACCCACCTTGGAGAGGGGGTGGCCTGTTTACGATTAGGGGAGGAGAACAGGCTTGTTCTCTCCCTTTTGGTTCTGGCTGCTTCTGCTGGCTGCTGCCTTGAAGTGCTACTCCAGTGCCATGGCTGTCCTGGAGTCAATTGATTACAGACTGAAACCGCCACAAATAGTGAGCTAAATAAAGCTTTCCTTCATTTTGGGTGTCACCATTTTATTCATTTGGGTGCCAGCAAAGAGAGAAAAATAACCAAGACAACTACATACAAAAAAGACAGAACCAATGTTAATGCTAGTGAAATCAAGATGACTTTTTAAAATAGGCAACTAAAAAGGCTATCTGAAGTTGAGTTCTTTCACATAATTAAACTTTGAGCTGGGGGCAGTGGCACATGCTTGCAATCCCTACTACCTGAGAAGCTGAGGTAGAAAGATCCCAAGTTCAAGACCAATCTAGATGATTCAGAAAGACCCTGTCTCATGAGGTATGGTGGCTCGGGAGGGTGAGGCAGGAGGACTGCTGCAAGTTCAAGTCAGCCTGGACTATACAGTGAGTTCAAGGCCAGCCTGCGCTACACGGTGAGACACTGTCTCAAAAACACCAAAAAGACCATCTCAAAATAACATGAAAAAAATGGCTGGGGAGAAAGCTCAGTGGTAAAGTACCTGGTTCAGGGTTTGACACCCAGCATTTAGTCTCCAACGTGAAACAGAGAAAAAGATGAAATCAAATCATCTTCATTATACTGTCAGCTTAACATTTCCTCCTAGTAAGTCCAACAGGATAAGACAACCAAATAAAGCCATTCTCCATTTTTCAAATAATTCTTGCCTTAGTAGCCAAACTAGATCTTGAGAACAACCCATACAAAGGTTTCACAGTCTAGGGTTTTATCTGTAGTAAATGTTTAACACTACTCAATACAATAAAGGTATGGATGTTCTAGAAAGCAAGAACTCTACACTGCACTTAACATTATTTATCCACATCCTGACATATCAAAAGAAACCACAATTTCTAAATATCTAACAGGAAATAAGTTCACTAAATTAATAGTTCTCTAGAGACTGAACATGTTGACTTGAATTGCTTTAAATCAGAAATAGGGCTGGGCATCACGGAGCAAGCCTGTAATCTCAGCATGTAAGAGACTAAGATAGGAGGATTGCCATGAGTTCAAGACCAGGCTGGGCTACATAGTGAGTTCAAAACTGTGAACTACAAAGTGAGACCCTGCCCCAGCCAAAAAAAATCAAAAATAGGACAATCCATGCTGAGAAGTCTTACAATAAACCTCTGTTAAATCTACACAAGTATAATTCACATAAAATAGCTCTGGTTACATGTAATTGCAGATCATTTATTAATTATTTGTTACATTAAACTGAAAATGCAGAAATCTTTTTAAAGAAAGGTCACACAATGTTTTCAAAAATCACGCATAAGGCTGGGAATATCGCTCAATGGCACAGTATCTGCCTGGCAAGTGCAAGGTCCTAAGTTTGATTCCCAGGACAAAAAAAAAAAAAAAAAAAAGAAATCAGACACAGATGATAAACTGTGAAAAAATGTTTGTATGTCACATTACAGAAAAGGGGTAAAAATTAACTATTTCCATATAAGAAAGACAGTAATTTAAAAGAAAAATGGAAAAAGGACACAGGCATAGAGTACAGAAGAGTATAAATTGCTCTCAAACATGAAGCAATATCCAACTTGATTAATAATAAAAGACATACCAATTAAAACGGTACCCAGAAAAAGGTCTGTAATGCTTTCTAAAAAAATAAACTAAATGCAATACAGAACCTCGAACAGAAAAAGTCAACTGGAAAAACAAATCGGGCATGGTAGGACATGTCTGTAATCTCAGTACTCTCCCAGTCCTTAGGAGACGAGGCAGAAGGATAGAAGGAGCCCTACAGCTTCAAGGCCAGTCTGGGCTACACAGTGAGTTCAAGGCCAGACAGCACTACATTGCAAAACCCTCCCTCAAAAAAAAAAAAAAAAAAGGTGAGTTAATCATGAATTATCAAATATAAATTGCTTCGTGTTAATGAACATTCCACGGTGTATGTAAGGTGTTAATATTAGGAGAACCAAGTTAAAGGATACGAGAGAACTTTATACTATCTTGCAACTTTCTATACATCTAAAATTAGATGTAAAGTATTTTTTATAAAATGCAAAATATTTTCTATAAAATGCAAAATATTTTTTATTTGTTTGAGACAGGGTCTTACTATGCAGGCTGGCCTCAAACTCACAGTGATCCTCTTGCCTCAGCCTCCCAAGTACTGGGATTATAGACATATGTTACCACACCTGGCTCCTGAATAATTTCTTTGAATAAAAACTTTTACAGAAATTTTAAAAATTTAAAACTACACTGAGATTCATTTAAATGTCTGCTCATGGGCCAGGGATATAGCTCAGTGGCACAGTGCTTGCCTGCCAAGCACAAGGTTGTGAGTTTGATCCCCAGTCCTAAATAAATGTTTGCTCACAACTATGCTGAAATGCCCTTGAGAAAAGATCCTCCCATATACCGGTAACAGAAGAATACACTAAACTCTACAAAAAAATAATCTGGTAGTAACTAGCAAATTCTAACTACATAGCTCCTTTACTCAAGCAAAATCTTTTAAGGTTAGTGGTAAAATGCCCATCTAGCATCTTCTAGGCCGTGGGTTCAACCCCAGCACAGCAATACCTACATACATAAATGTGTGAAATGTGCACTGAGAAAAAACACTAAGAGGAAATAAACCAAACAGCAATGGTAGTTTCAGGAAATCAGAAGACACATAAAGGTAGTATTAACTTTCCTGCTATATTCCTTTCCATGTTTTATGAGTAAAACCCAACTAAACACAGGAGCATATTTAATAAACTACAAACGGTATGTTTTTAAGTATTACCTGTAAAACTCCAATTTTTTTCCATGAAGTAGTAATAAATCAATAAATCAAACAAATTATAAAAATAAATCAAATCCCTTGGAAAACAGAAATTTCCAGCACATTGCCAAGTAATCAAAATAAGTCACCAACAGTTTGACACACTATTTAACACACTGCATTAGAGGTCAATATAATCTGCAGTCTTGAGTAAGCTAATGGTTGAATTTCTGAGTTCACCAAGTTAGAAATAGTTTCTACATTTTCAAAGCATTGTGAAAACAAAGAGAAATATACAACATATTTTATTATCTTCTATGGCCTTCAATGGAAAGTATTTCCTATCACCGTACTAGAACATAATAAAGTAACAAACACTAACAGGTTATTAGAAGATTTCAAACTATAGTTCTAGTAAAATACTCTTTGCTCTTTGAGGTAAATTAATGTTTCAATATATGTAGCTTCATTAAAATCTCTTAATTTTAAAGTTGTGAAGAAAGCCAGGCATGGTGGTACACGTCTATATTCCCAATACTCGAGAGGCTGAGGCAGGAGGATTGCTGAGTTCAAAGTCAGCCTGGACTACACAGTAAGTTCAAGGCCAGCCTGAACTACATGGCAAGCCCCATCTCAAAAAAATAAAACTGTTAAGAATAATAACAATTCAAGGGTCAACATAAGTTCTACGGTATGTAAGCGTTACTTACTTTTAGAATTGGCTTTAATGTATTTTATTGCAACAAATCTTGCAAAATGATACATCAGATGAATAAACTTAGGGCCACCAGGAGAAAGAAACAGTGAGCCAACAACTTGAGGAAAGCTGTCGCACTCTGCCTGCAGAGAAACATAGGAAGACATGAAAACCTCACCAATATTCCTCATACTTATACAGCATCACGCTATTTTTTTTGCAGGGTACAGCAATCTTGCAATGAAGCCCGGTCAAGAGCACCTCCCTGGAGGGTAGCAACCACAGGACCATCCTGTGAGCCATCAGCACACCCTCAGGGCACAAGGGCCTGGATATGCTTGGATGCTCACTTCCACCGCACAGTAAAAAGGGTCAGGGAGGTGAAGGCTCCGCCAGCCACCACTCCCAGTCTGCTCCTTCCTTATGTCATATATTTCTTAGCATAAAGTGATTGATCAAAATTACTTTGCTCGTGCTGGGAATGGTGGTAAATGCCTGCAATTCCACCTACTCAGGAGGTTTAGTGGAGGTTCACAAGTTTCAGGCCAGCCCGAGCAACTTAACAAAACCACAAAACAAAATAAACATGTTTAGAGACACAGCTCAGCCTTCCCTGGGTTCAACACCCAGAACTACCTGCCACATTCATGAGGAGGCTGCATAAGATGACTGTCCCATGCCACCCAGTGGGACAGTCACGTGTGTGTCATGGATGGTTCAAGCTGCTTGACAGGACAGTGACAGATGTACCATCAGTGGCTCAAGTCACCCAATGGGATAGTCATATATGTTACCACTAATGATTCAAGCTGAGAGGACTACATTTAAAAAAAAAAAGACCATTCTGACTCAACCACATGAATTGATTTTTCTAAATTCTAGGTGAAATTGGTCACAATAGATATCCATAATAATAAAACTACAAACACTGATACTTGAGCTGCAACAGTCCTATGATCAAAAAGTTTCTTTAGGGCTGGAGGTTTAGTTCAGTGGCATAAGCGCCTGCCTGGCAAGCATGAGGTCATGAGTTCAATCCCCCCCGTACCAAAAAAAAAGAAAAACAGTATTCTTTAGCCACCAAGGGTGGTACATGTCTGTAATCTCAGCTACTTAAGATGAAAAGGCAAGAAGATTACAAATTCAAGGCCATGGTAGGCAATTAGTAAGACTGTCTCAAAAAATAAAAATAAAAAGGGCTGAAGATGTAACTTAGTAACAAAGCATTCTTGGGTTCAATTCCAATCCCTAATGTTGCTTTTCATCTTGTTGCTCACCAATCCCTAGTATTTTTTTTTAAAAATAATTTAAACAAAAATTGATAAATACTATTTCCTATGAATATAGACAGCAAAGCTAATTCCTTAGAAATACATAGAATCCCATACCAAAATCACTAAAAAATACAGTAATTACTATTTCATTGCATATTCTATTAGCATTAAAGCATTAAAAGATTTTACTTTTAAAAATTAACATAGAATGCCTTGAACTTGGTATTGTTCTACCCTTTTCTGCTTTTCTATTCTCTTTTTCTTTCATTTCTTTGAAAAAAGAAAAATATGCAATATAACAACCATTGTTAAATTTCTTTCATTCTGTTTTGAAAACTTATATTGACATTATGTTGAGTTTGTTGTTGTTGTTTATGCCTTTTGCTTTTTGTTCTTTTCTGACTTGTCTCTTTTTGAAATAAAAAAAAAATTAATATAGTTTTTCTGGGTGTGTGGAGTTCACGCCTACAATCCCAGCCTTGGGAAGTCGAGGCAGGATGATCCCTGCAAGTTCAGCCTGGGCTACAGGGTGAATTAAGGCCAGCCTGAATTACACAGCAAGACCCTGTCTCAAAAAAACAAAAAACAAACAAACAAAAAATTTATTTACTTTTTGGTGAGGATGGAGACACATGCCAGAACTCAGGAGGCTAAGGCAAAAAGGTCACTGTGAGTTCACTCCAGCCTGGACTACATAAGCAAACTCAAGACCAGCCTCAACTATGTAATAAAGCCCTGTCTCAGAAAACATAATAATAATGTAATTTTTAATGTCTTAAAGTCTGCATCTTCCAAACACAGAATACTTACAGAAATCTTTTTTAACCATTCACAGCAGTGTTTCCGGAATTCGGCGTCACTTTTTTGGTCAAATGGAGGCCAGCAAAACCTTAAAAACAAAAATAAAAGTGTTAGTACTATGAACCAAAAATTCAAACTCAAAAAAAAATTCAAAGTCAGAAAAATTTTAAAAACACATCAAATTTATTTCCTAGTCTAGAAATATTGAAGCACAATGGATTAAAGCTAGCATTCTAAAATCACAGCTGAGGACACCAGTCTGTGAAAAATTGGGTCTTTATAAATATCTATAGGGATGAGTTCAGTTTAGTGCAAATAACTAACAAATGTATATCTTAAATGTAGAAATAAACAGCTACTAAAATTAATGAAAACCAGATAAAGACAACACTCTCAGTGGATCCACTAGACAAATGCATTAAGATGGTATAAATACATTAGTGTAGTAAGTCTGAAAACAAAAATCTTGCAGGAGAAAAGCTTAAGTGAATATACATGATAAGCAGAGAAAGACTACATGATAGTATGACTCTTAAAGAGATAATCTATACTATGAATAAAATGGATTTTTTAAAAAAAAGAGATAATCTGTATCATGCTCCATGTTTGTGACTAAACAACATACAAAAATATGAAAAAGAAAAGTTCTACTTTAGCTTTGGTCAAAACTAGACCTTGGCCAGATATGGTGGCACAAACCTGAATCCTAGCACTCAGGAGGCTGAGGCAGGAGGACCACTGTGAGTTCAAGGCCAGTTTGGGCTATACTGCAAGACCCTGTTTTAAAAAAAAAAAAAACTAGACTTCAAAATTACCTATTATTTTCCCCTATAATTACCTATTATCAATTTCATCCAAACTTTTGAGGCATACTTACTTGTTTAAATCATCATGCTTTTTATATTTCTTTCAAATTTAGGTGGGTTTTTTTTTTTTATCAGTAATGGGGATTGAACTCAAGACTGCGTGCTTGCAAGACAGGTGCTTATGCCACTGAGCTACATCCCCAGCCCCTGCTTTTCATATTTCTATAATGTGTTTCATACTCAGAAAAAAAATACGTGCAGAAAAAAAAAAGACTGAAAGGCTAGAATATCAATAGCAATATTCTCAGGCTGGTGAGTTTAGGAATGACTTTTACTTCTTTAAATTCTTCCATATTTTATGACGTGCTTAAGATGAGCCATAATGTGATGTTTGGAAAGAGGATCTTTTTTTTTTTTTTTTTTGAGACAAGGTCTCACTATATAGTCTAGGCAGACCTTGAACTTAGGAT
>PVJX010047458.1:0-11868 GCA_004027295.1 Dolichotis patagonum
ATATATATATATAATTATGTACATACAATGGAGTATTCTTGTTTTTTGTAAATCTCCTGAGGAAATAGGAAATGAAAAACATTTCTCCATTGGGCTGTACCAGGCTCAGTAAACTGATCGAACACAAAGGACAAAAGCAAAGGGCGTCCATGCTACAGCTGGGCAGGGCCTCCTGAGTGGCAGTGCAAGGTAGAAGCAGTCAGGAGTGCTGCGCCCAGGGGCCAGCCAGCAGCACAGAAGAGGCTCCGCAGAGCAGCGGGGCTATTCCAGTGTCGTGTCACCCTGGAAGTGGCATCTACAGCAGGCCAAGTTAGGAGCCAGGAGGCACAAAATGTGACTCGAGCAGGACCACTGGAGTACAGGTAGCAAGGAATCTGTGCCCCCTTTTGAAGACATTGGGCAGGGAAATGAAGGTGAGAAACAGGGCAAGAACAAATGACAGGAATATGTCATCATGGTTTCTTCTCCCAACTCTTCCTGTCACAGTCTACCGGCTTTGAGTTACAGGGACCTCAAATGTTCTAACCTGTAGAAACACTCTTTTTACTTCATATACAAATACACTTTGCAAAATTACAACTACAGTTACAAAATCCCATTCATTTATTAACAGATAAACAGATCTCTACTGCATATCTACAGCAGCAGGTTCTAGGCCAGGCTCTGAAGATATGACAATAACCAAGACAAAACCCCATCCAGGGAAGGTTACGGATCTGCAAACCAATGTGGCCACGAAGTTAAATAAGCATGAGAGCTGGGAATTATCAGAGGGCCACTCTGTACCCTTAAATCCAGTCTCTGGACCTTTACCCACCTACCCTCAGAAACTCAAGCAAGACACATATGCCTCCACTCCCCACACAAGGGCCTCCGGTCACTATCAGGAAACACAAAAAGTTCTTCAGGGGCAGAGTAGAGGTTGCCAGGATAAGCATGGGGTGCAGACAGGAGGTGTTGCTTCATGGGTGCAGACTTTTAGTTTTGTGAGATGAAAAGGTTCTGGGTTCTGTTGCGAAGCAATGAGTGTACTTACCATTAGTGAACTGTGCACTTAAAGATGGTTAACACGGTGGATTTTACATGATATGCTTTTTTGTTTTACTACAAAAAAAGTTATTTGGCTATTTCATGTCATATAATGCAGTCTTAACCTAAAAAACTTAAAAACGTCAGGCACCAGTAATAGTCAAGGTTTCAATGCGGCATGAGAGTTTAGAGTTCTCTCCCTAGGACTGAGGCCTGTCCTGAATGAAGAGCTACATTGGGGCAAAGGGGGTGAGATTTCTCAATCTGCTCCTCTAGTTTTCCATTTTGCTAACAAGGTTTCTGACTCTTTCCAAAGCTAAGACTGGGGAAAGATATGGCTCACATTCCATTTCCCTGGAACTCCCATGGATTTGGCGTGGGAAGTCCCAAATCCCACACTTCTCAGGTCTACATACGAGTGTGATAAATCACTCTAGAAGAGGTATGAAGAAAGCAAAGTTCTTGTTTCATTAATTGTTTTCTTTTGCAGTTGAGGATCAAATCCAGGGCCTCACCCTTGCCAAGTAAACTCTATGTTTACTTGCTATGTTACTGTGCTATCTCTCTATCACAACTTAGTTTATCATGGGCTTTAGCATTGATGCCTCTACATCTGGCAGGTGGTAAGTTGACTTCCTATCTCTTGATACTTCTGTGGCTTTTTTTATAAACACCCCCTCCGTTGCCAAGATAGTCTTGCCCACCGCTTACCTGAGCAGGCAAATGAATCTCTATGCCCGCTGGTCACTCCATCCACAGCCCTGGGGCATAAGGCGGACCTCTACTGAGGTCCCCTTGCCTGTGCAGCAACTTTCTTGGCCAGGCTACAAATGGAACCACACGCTGTCTTGCTGAGGTTTACTTGTGGTGATGAAAAGTACTCATATATTCTTGCACAAATCCAGTTCCACAACAGATAAACCAGCCAGTGATGCCTCACAGTTGAAGCATCTGGACTCCCCAGCGCTCTCTCTCTCTCTTAAAATCCTCCTCAACCTTTAGAACTCTGCTTAGGAACCTCTTTCCAGGGAATCCCTGCCTGTCCCTGTCCTTTCCTACGTACTCTCACAACACTGTGGTTTACGTAGCATAACATTTATCATTTGACTCTGTAGTTACCTGCCTCATGTCTAAGACTAAACTCCAAACCCCAAGGCAAGGGAAGCACCTGCCTCATTTATCGTTGTACCCCCTGATCTTGTCACAGTGTCTAACACAGAGTAATTGCTCAGTCAGTATTTGCTGGGTAAATACATAGCAAATAAATCAAAACATTAAGTAAAGATTAAGCTGGACAAAAAGGAAACAGGTGGTTTGCATAAGAGGAAGTTGCATCTGTTGTTCGGCATGTTCTAATTTCAGATTTAGAGGTGCTATGGTGATTTTACATCATTCTACTCGTCTTTAGTGCTAGGTAAGTGCATGCCTGCATGTAAGCAGAAGAGCTCTCCTGTAAGTCTTGTTGGTCCTTGGAAGTGATAGTACATAAGGTCTGTCCCTCATATCAGAGGGTGAATTAAACTAACAGCATCAGAAACTTTCTAAAAGGAACAGAATGCCCTGTACACCAGCCATGCAAGGCAAGAGATAAAGAACATGACACCAGGTAATTCCCACAACATGCCTATACAACAAAATCCATAATCACTACTATTGTATAGCTGAGGAACTTGAGGATTGGAGAGTTTAAATGTCTTGCTCCATGTCACAGAGCTAGTAAACAATATAACCAGAATGCATACCACACAGATTTTGTAAAAAGACTCAATTTCTCATCACCTTCTGTCCTTGGAAACTGGATTAGTCCCCAAGGAAGCACAATCTAAGCTTTTTGGTTTCTTAGGGGGTTTTGTTTGTTTGTTTTTTATACTGGGAATCAAACTCAGGACCTTGTGCTTGCCAGGCAGGTGCTTATGCCTCTGAGCTATATCCCTAGTCCCCATAATCTAAGTTTTATTTCAATAAACAAAAGCTATTTATTTACAATAGGCATTTACACAGTTTTAGTAAAATCAAATATCTGTTCCAGGGTTAAAGCTTCAAAGATATTGAATTTCAAATATATTAAAGTATATCTGCATACACTATGTATAGATATGATATAACATTGTCATAACAGTGCTGAATTTAGTGAATCCAAAACTAAAAGCAAATAAAAAATACTCAGCAACACTACATATAATACCAACAACTTACCAAGTAAGTATTAAATAGTTAAAGAGACCAGGGATCTGGCTCAGCAACACAGCACCTGCCTGGCAAGTTCAAGGTCCCAAGTTCAACTTCCAGTACCAAAAATAAATAAATAAATAAATACATGGTTAACAGTGTGACACATTAATTTTGGCTTTACAACATATAAATGCAGCCTTTCCTAAAATCTGTTTGTCCTAATATGGATAATACTTTTAAAACAATATTGTTGGTAATGTGAAACAATATTTAAATCCATCTAAATATATATCATGTATATTTAAATCCATCTATATATGTCATTCATTTATGTATTTACTAATATTAAACATTTCAATTAATTTCCCTGTGTGTTTTTAAGAATATGTCAGAAATTGTTTGAAATATTAAAATGAATACAGTTTGGCTTCTGTCTTCCCAGAGATTCCAGATATGGTGACCACAGAAACCTGGACAAATAACTGCATAATGAAACAGTTGAAATCACAGAAGCCCATGTAAATAGAAGACAGGAAATTGTATTTAGTATCCATACTCATTAAAGTAATAGGGAGCCAAGAAAGCTAGCTGCCTTCATTTTTATTAAACTTATTTCTTATAGTCAACTGAATGTTTTGTTCAGTCTGATTTCTTTCATATGCTATTCTCATTAATTCAGAAGTATCCTAAGATGATTTCTTTTCAAATCATTTTGAAAAAGCTCAAAATTCAAACTATCACTCTATCCCTGACCCTCACTGAAAAGTATGACACTTCAGCCTTTACATTCTAAAACACAAAACAATATAAAACATAAAATTTTAAAACATAAAATGCCCTGGATTCTTCAACTAAAATTTTAAAGCTATAAAGAGCTTTATTCTCATCAAAATAAAATTAAGTTAAATTTTTGGATGAAAGATTTGATTGGCAACTTTATATGTCCGTGAATACACCAAAAATGGCAATCTATTTTTGAAAGTTATAAGAAAATATTATATTCACATTTAGGGAAATTTCATATAGGCTCTCCTACATTTGCCCCACTACAAATAATGTCAGTCAGAGTAAGAAGCCATATCTCTGGGTTTATCCTGCTGGAAAATCCTACTGCTGGTCAGAAAATATAGAATGCCAGATTCTCAGGACAAACCATGCAGTGTCTTCCACATGATGCAGGGAAAACGAAACAGGAGAACTGGGGAAACCACAAACCATATCAACCAAATGCAATATGTGATCCTTAGGGTATGCTAGTTCAAACTAACCAACTTTACACCAAAACAGCTTGGAGACAGATGAAGATATTTAAATATTACCAGGATAAATTGACACTATCAATGAATTATGTAGGAGTGATGCTGGAAATGTGGCTAAATTGATGAAATTCTCATCTGTTACAGAGAGTTTCAAAAATATTTATGGACTACGTGATACAATATCTTGGATTTGATTTAAAATAATCTAGTGGGGAGAGGACTATCAGATGGTAAAGATGAAACAAGGTTGGTACAGCCAAGGAGTTAATTTTAAGAAAATATGCCATACTATATGATACAATTATAACAGGTTAATTATACAAATATCTCTAACTCTGCATGTATTTGAAGTTTTTAGTTTTTTAAAATGAGTTTTAAAAGTGAAAGAAAAGCATTTGAAATATAGCACAATTTATTCCTGTATAACAGATACTCTGGATAATACAACAATAGTCACTTTTTTAAAAGTCACCTTAAGCTAGGAATGGTGGCACACATCTGTAATCCCAGCACTCAGGAGGCTGAGGGAGGAGGATCCTTGCCAGTCAGTCCAAGACCAGCCTGGGCTAAAAAGTGAGGTCAAGGCCAGCCTGAACTGCATAGTGAGGCCTTGTCTCAAAAAGAGGGAAAAAAAAGTCACCTTAGTTTTATTTATGAACCATAATATTGCTTTAAATATAGTCATACATAACAAAATCATAGTATCTAGAAAAAAAGAAAATCTCTTTGCTTCATTTAATTTCGTTGTTCCTTTAACCTCAGTTTAGGAATAGACTACTTCACTGTCATTAACTGTCTCAAAATATGCATAATTACTGATTTCAATAAACATATTCCTGTATTTTAAGAACGAATGAGACAGTGAAGTTTACACCCAGGTAAACTTTTACTATGTCAAGGTAAATCAGCAACAGGGAATCGAGACTAAACTGAATTTTACTCTCAAATCCCTTTTCTTTTTCGATCTCTTTTCTTTTGAGAGAAAAATTTAATATTATTAGTTATCACCTCTATAAGTTCTTTGCAACTAGTAGTGTATGTGGAGTCAATGAAATTTTACAACCCACTGAAATAATTTCAGTGTAGATAGGAATACACAGCCCTGAAGACACCTCTTTAGAAATTACAGGAGGGTGACATTAACAACTAGAGAACGACTACTATTTAGATTATAATCAGATTTAATGTGCAAAGAAATTTCTGAACATCTTTCACAAATGTGGGACAGGGGATGGATACGAACTAGAGTCTCCCACACTTCCAACAAAACTGTGACAAACGGCAGGTGCTACATTTTAGAAGACTCCAATGGCTCGCTCTCGCTGACTGTTGAGCTCCCCTAGATGTCTGCCTTCTGCAGAGGTCAGCTACATTCCAGCGAGCAACCAGGACTGTGCATTTCGGGTACTGCACAGAGACCAGACACCTGGAACGACACCGCGGCGCCTCTGCGGGGTGCGCGACAGCGATCACACCCCAGACGTCCCGCGTCCTTTCCTTCTCCGCACCCACCCACATCCCCACTCCATGGATTAGGGTGCAGAAGGCGCGGGCTTCCCCACCTGCAGCCCGGCGATGTAGCCCCAGCTCGGCGCCTGGGGTCAAATGCCTGCGCCCCCGCGTAGTGCAGAGCCGAGCGCAGCCGGGAGGCGGGAGAGGCCTGGCAGGCGGGCGGGCGATGATCGAGCGGTGTCCTGCACCTCAGCTGTGGGCGAGGCTGCCGGAGGCTGCGGGGCTCTGTGCCTGCAGCGTGGGTGGCGAGGACCACGCCCTGCGCCACTTGGAGGGGCGCCGGAAGCACGGGGAGAAAGCACGAAACTCACGCGGTTGGGAGGCGCAGGAGCCTCCGCGGGCGGACTCGGCGGGCGCCAGCACTGCACGTGGCCGGGCGTGGCCGGGCGTGGCCGGGCGTGGCCGCGCGGGCGCCTGGCCGAGGCCTGCGCGGGTCTCCGTGGGGTCGTTGTCCTAGGAGACGCGAGGGGTCGCCTCTCTGCAGGGCAAATGTCTTGCATGCGTAGCGGGGGTCTCTACAGCGGCTTTCAGGCGTTAAGGGAACCCAGTGCCTGGCAGCCAGAGAGCAAGGTGCTAAAGGGGAGCCCTGGTTAATAATGAGCGTTGTCGGCCTGGCGGTGCGGGGGCTCAGTCCGAGCCGCCGCGCTCAGGAGGGTCAGGGCGGGAATCGGCCAGAGTGCGAGGCAGCCTGCGCTAGGCGGGGAAGAACACAAGCAACAGCAGCAATCACTGTTTATTTTTATTATTATTATTATTATTATTATTGGTGTCGTTCATCGCTAACGGCCAGACCGAGCGTGGGGCCCCTTTCCCGGGGTCGCCCCACTCGCCTCTGCCCCACCCAGCCCTGTCCTCCCCTCGGCCCGGGGCCGAGCGCGCCGGGCCAGCCGGTCCTCCACGGAAACCCTGGAACCTTCGCGAAACTCGGACACCGCGTGGTTTTCCGCCCCAGCGGCGGGGCTGATAGAGCCCGGGACCCGAGAGGCGCCGGGACGCCCGGACGCAGAGCCCCGCGGGGTGCGGGCCCCAGCTCTCCACCTCTCCGCGCCCTCGGGCGCCTGGGGCCGAGCGGGCCGCAGAACGGCGCCTACTTTTCGCTGCCGCTGGATCGAGGGTTTTCTCGGAAAGTCGTCGTTGGATACGGTTTCGTTAAGGGCAAGTGAGGAGCCTGGGGTTAGACCTAGTTCTGGCTCTGATTCTCGGCCACCCCAGTTCGTGGCTGTGCCGTCCGGCCTCGGCAACCAAGGACTCTGAGGGAGCCCCAAGGGCTTAAACCTGTCGTGAGCGCAGCTACGTTAGTCAACTGAATATATGAACGAAGGCCTGGGAACTTTTGCACAGAAGGAACTGGAACCACGAACAGGTGGAGAACTGGACTGAAACAGGTCCCTTCCATTTTTGATTTGTTTCAGACTCTGAAAGACTGCCCCCCTAGACCTGCCCAACTTGCAAAAAAAAAAAAAAAAAGCGAGGGGAGGTAGAGGATCTACTTAGGTCACTCTTACTGCTGTGCAGACGGAGGCGCCGTGTGCAGAGCGCAGAGGGGGTCCCCAGCCTACAGCCCCGCAGCTGCCCCAGGTGGGGCGGGGCGACTTCCAGAACGCCCCAAAGCTAAGCCCGGAGCTGGTAGGGATCGCGGGGAGGGCGTGGCCGAGCGGGTCTGGGTAACTCCGGGGAGCGGAGTTGCAAAGGGGCGGTACAAACGCGGCCACTTACTCGTCTGTAAAAAGGAGTCTCCAAGTTTTCCCTCCTTCCCGAAGTGGGAACCGGGACAGCCGGGAACAGTTAGTGCGCTTGCCTGGAAGAAGCTTAGGACCGTGAGAGCAGCTCGGGACGGACGGTTCCCGGGGACCCGGGCTCTAGGAATCTGCTTGCTTTTCAGGCGGCGTTTTCCTGATGGGTGTTTGGCCTCGTTTCCCCGCCACGCAGTCACCTGAAGCCAAGTAAAGCTTACGAAACCGTTTTAGAAATGAATTAAGGAAAGAAAAAAAAAAAGCTTTGAAAATTCCGTTGCGTACGCACACGTTTATTTTCTCTGAATACCCTGAAAAAAATGTCTGCAACCTCCCAACTGATCTCAAATAATCATTAGCTTATCTTTCTCAAAAATGTCTTTAAACATGGAAATAATTGAAGAACAGATTCACATCTCTCTCGATTCTTTTTCTGCTAGAGATTTTCTAAGCATCGTCTCCTTCTCTCTCGCCCTTTTTGCGACGCTGGGGGGGGGGCGCCAGGCACGGAGCTACACCCTCACCCCTAAATCTCTCATTTTATAAGTCAACTTCTTCAAAACCTCGAGTATTAGGAATTTTTAACAGTCACAATAAAAAAAAACATGTTGTTCTGATATCTATAATGAAATACAAACAAAAAGGCAATTGTTTAATTGCAAGGAAAGAAAACAAACTTTAAGAAAAATTCCGGTTATAAAGTAAGGGACACATAATAAAAATAAATAAACGACATAGAGCGTAGGCATTTTATTTCATCTACATAGGCATTTAGCATCTCCCCACTGAACACGGCAGGTCAGACACGGGTAAGAAGTGAACTTCCCGAAATTAACACTCTACTTAAATCGCACGTCTAGTTCAGGAAGACCCTGAAACCATGCGCATTTTGCGCTGGACCTCGGGATACTTGCAGTTCCTGGGGGGTGGCGGGGAAACATGCTTTGCACCAGAGATTGTGTTTTCCTTGTTTTTCTTCGAATTCCACACCAGAATACGCCGCCCGGCTCAGAGCGCCTGGGAAGTGTGCACACCGGAAGAGCTGCAGGAGCCACAACCGCAGCGGGCAAAGAAAAGGTGATGGCCCGGGCTTTACCGCGTCTAGGTTTCTTTAAGAGAACAGAAAACAACTGTTCCTCTATAACTATTTTGATTCGAACAGAAATCAGTGTTTGCTGCGCGGCCGCAAGATTTAGACGCTCAGGCCTCGCGTGCGGGCGAAGGAGGGCGGGCTGCGGGAAGGCGGGGCGGGGTCCAGGTGCCCCGGGCGGAGTGGCCCTCAGGACGCCTGGGTGTGCAACTCAGAAGGCTGGCGAGGTCCCCTCTCGGCCCGAAGGGGCGGCCAGCGCTGTCAGCCTGGAGCCCTCAGCTGCCGGCGGGTACCTCAGCAGGGCCGCGACGGCGGACAGGTGGCGGCCCAGGAGCGCGCCTTTGGTGGGAGCGCAGCCGCTGGCACAGTGCTGCTGCTGCTGCTGCTGCTGCGGCTGCTGCTGCTGCTGCTGCTGCGGCTGCTGCTGCTGCTGCTGCTGCAAAATCGTCCGGGCGGCGGCGGCAGCGGACACGTGCAGCAGAGGGGCAGCGGCCTGGGGGTGCGGCGGGCAGGACGGGCGCTGGAGCAGGTGGCAATAGCCCCACGGCGTCTGAGGCAGACTCCGCGCGGTCCCCGCGTCGACGCCTCGCAGGATACTCTCGATGCTGAAGGAGGTGCTCCCACCTCCGCGGCGCGGCGCGGCCCCTTCGCCCTCCTCCCAAGGCGGGGAGCCCAGCGAGGGCTGCAGCGCCGCCGGGGCACCGGAGGTGCCCAGGTCCTCGCCTTCCGCTTTCCCCGGCGCCTCGGCGTAGGTGGGCGCGGAGAGCAGCAGGTAGCGAAGGGGATGCGGGTGCAGCAGCGCGCACGGGCTGCTCCCGGGGACAGGCAGTGGCGGGGCCGCGGTCCCCAGCTCGAGGCCCAGGTGGGCGCTGTGCAGGGGGAAAGGGTGTCGCAGGAGGCCCCCCTGCGGCGGGTGGTGGCGCTTGAAGCGCTTCCTGCGCCGGAGGAAGCTGCCGTTGTCGAACATGTCCTGGGAGGCGGGGTCCAGGCTCCAGTAGTTGCCCTTGCCCGGGTGGCCCGGCTCTCGGGGGATCTTGACGAAGCAGTCGTTGAGCGAGAGGTTGTGGCGGATGCTGTTCTGCCAGGCGGGGAACTTGCGGCGGTAGTAGGGGAAGCGGCCGCTGATGAAGGCGCAGATGCCGCTGAGCGTGAGGCGCTTGTGCGGGCTCTGCAGGATGGCCATGGTGATGAGCGCGATGTACGAGTAGGGGGGCTTCGCCGGCTGTGGGGCGTCTCCAGAGGCAGCCGCACACCTCGCCGGGGCGTGGAACTCGCGGCCAAACCCCGAGGAGTCGCTCGGGCAGCTGCCGCCCTCTGTGCGCGCCCCTCGCCGGCGCGGTGGCTCTAGGCACTTCTGGCCCCTTTCAGACTCATCGTCCTCCTCCGGCTGCTCGGCTTCATCTCCTTCCTCTCCCAGGACGTCGATCTCGCCGGCTTCTCCGTCCGAGCTTCGGAGGCTAGGCCGGGGCGTGGAGCGCGGGCTCTCAGACCTTGGAAAGCTCATGGAAGAGCAGGTGCCCGGCGCGGGGCAGGCGCTGCGCGCTGCGCGGCCGAGCGCTAGCTAGCGATCACCTGTTAGGGTTTGTTTTCGGTTTCTCCTTGTTTCCAAACCGCCCGGCAAGGATACACTTTGCCTCTTATTAAGGCCGCTCGGAGACACTGTACGCTGCACTCCCCCACCCCCTTTATACTCTTCGAACCCTACCTCGGAGCGGGGTGGCTTCCTCCTGACGCAGTCCAATGATGAGGGCCTGCTGCCTGCACCCCCCTTCCTCACCCACCGTCACCAGGAAGATGCTCGCTCTCAGGGTTTGACGAGCCTACTGGTCCCAGCTTTTGCCTGGGCGGTTAAAACTGAGCAAATAGAAAACAGAAAAATAGGATTCCCAACCATGGCTACCTCGGCTTTTCCGAGGACAGAATTCCACATATAATGGGTATTGGAAAAAGGAAGTTGAACAGTAAACGGGTGTTTCCGTGTTGCACACATTGATTAATCGTCGTTTTCATTGATGAATTTTGTTCTCACACAAAACGGTGGAATGAACTATTTTAATGTGCTAACTATATACCACAGCCCAAAACGAGTGTCTCATTGTCCTTATTGCCCGGCACACAAATGCCACTAAGTGTTGTCCCTGACTCAGATTTTCAGAAAGGCCTGAAATATCTTGACATTAGTTGCGGAAGTTCAGAGAAGTGAAGGCAGGAGCGCTGAAGACGGTCCCGCATCCTCTAACAGGAGTGATTCTTCCACTTCTGTAACATTCCGCATGGTAAGGAATACTTCTCTTGCACACAAGGGCATATGTGCTTAGAATAGGTTCCATAAATCTATATACTCACACCATAGTGATCGCTGGTATTTCCTTCTTCCTCTCAATGGTCGTGACCACTAGGCTGGTTTCATTACAGAAATCCTGTTTTCACAGTGTGGCGCATAACACCAAAGACTGCCTAGTGTCTGAGCACTTGCCTTCCTTCTCTCTCTCTCTCTCTCTCTCTCCCTCTCTCTCTCTCTGTCTCTCCAATCTGTCATTTCAGAAACTTTAAACACTTTTAGTGTCATAAGAATAAAACCTGAAACTTCAATTAAGAAAACCTGGGTCGCAGTGGCACTGGCATTAGATGTACCAGTGGCTTGGCATTTAGCAGCTACACTGCACAAGAGTGAGAGGATAGCAGCTCGGTTCACTCACCTAAAATCCCTGCAAGTAACAGGGTTTCCTTACTGGCTTCATGTGACTTAGTTCAAATTTAGTGGCACCGCTAAAGTAGAACACAATGTTATATAAACAGGGATCTAATGGTAAAATACTAGCTGTGGTAGGTATTCATAATTTAAAACCCAGCAACTTGGGGGAAAACTTTTGAGGTGGCCTTTAATAAAAATGTAGCATAAAAGAATGTCATTGTTAAGCCATTGATTGTCACCTAGTCAATCTAACATTAGTGTTTAAAATGACAATAAATTTTTCGTGAGACATCAGAAACCATCCATAAGGTCAAAATCTATCAAGAAATAGTTTCATGCCTTCAGGATTAAAAATGGTTTAAAGTAGCTGGTGGCTCC